>JAXIVD010005091.1:0-5000 GCA_036785275.1 Cancer borealis | reverse complement strand
AGAACAAGAATATATCCAAAATATCAACTACATCAAATTATTAAAGTACCATTTAAATTTCTTCCATCCTATGATCCAGTAAGTTTCCAAGGGCTAGTGCATTCTCATTTAAAGCTTTATGAACCATAACTAAATTGTGCTTTGCATATATGCAAATACAAAATTTAAAAATCCTTGCTACTGTCATGTTCTTTTTTAAAAAATTGAACTGTCTAAATTCTGCATTCTTTGAAAGTTATTCAATTCTAAGATTGGATTATACAACTCTGACAAAACCTGGCAATAGTAAGCTTAGTGGATTTCATTACTTTTATCAAAATTCTTTGTCAGGCTTTCTATGCATGCAATCATAGCCATGTTGTCTGTGGTAGTGGTTGTCAACTTCCTAAAACTGAACCACAAACTTGCCAACTTCCAACAAGTCTCATTCTTTAAGTGTCTCTATCACCATTTTAACAATATAACAGTCATATAAAAATAAAAATTCATCTTCATATATACTTGGTGTCTAACAGCAGCGGAGGGGGTAGCTGTGCGGCACCTTCTCATGGCATGCACTCAGTGTCTGCAGCTGCCCACCTTGTACTTTGTGGGAGTACAATTATGATGAGATCAGGGACTATAACCTTCACAACACTTCCAGTTGTGGCCAAAATCATACCTTTAAAATGTCATAGGCCTGAATTATGTCATAAAGGTTCACAGTCACCAATAACATCTGAATGTAGAGCTTCTAACATCACAGACAGTCTGACAGGTGTAAAAATTTGTCGCATACTGGGAATCATGAAGGTAGGCTTCATGAAAAGGTGTTTACATATTTGGCCCATTATAATAATGGGAAAACAGCCTTGATGATCTTGATTACTATGTCATGGAAGTAGATCATAAAATCATGTGGTACTTACTGAATTATATATGAATGTGTGGAAGACTGCAGATATCTTTACAATAAAAATGTGCATAATCAGTCTGTATCAGGAATTATAGCAGATCAGCGATTATATTTCCCCAATTTTATTTGTGATACTACTCAAGACATCATTATTAGCACTTTCATCTAAATTTGAAGATTTTCTCAAAGCAACAAATCCATAATAATTACTTTAAAAATACTGTCACTAATTATGACAATATTTGAATAACTGTCTATAATTATAATTTACATATGACCTTGTTACTCCTCTATTTCCATGACAACATAATAAGCTCATTCAGCTAGAAATAGCGCTGATTTATTTCTTATAGAAATGATGGTAACAGTATGTTTTATCAAGTGTGGGGTAAATGAATGATGTTTATGTAGAATTAATTACTGGCAGTGGCAAAGTGACTACCTCAGTGGCAGCTAAACATAATTGACTGTTGGCAACAGGGGTGGTAACTTCTAACTATGGGTCCAAAAGAGCTAAATATTTAGAATGCCCTTGTTGTACTGTATCTTTTGCTATTGTTTTGTGTTTAATCACATAGCATGTAGTGAAAGTTTTGCTAATCCTATCAGGTATCAACACCATAAAGACATCTATGCTAGAAGTCAAGTAGGGATTCTTGCTGCTCAAGCTATTGACCAAACTATTTACCCATAGTCAAAAATTATCAACCTCCTTTACTCACGATTCAACTATGTCTACTCCAGGATGGACACATTAACACCGGAGTCTGGACTCTTGAGGCCACTGGAGGAGTGACTCTGTGAAGTGTGGGGTGGATACGGGCTGAGACTTTCTCCATCCTGATTTACTTGGGCACCATTATACCCCTCACCAGGCACCACCACCAACTCCTTCATGCCCACATTTCGGCTGGTAGAGAAGAAAAAACGTTCTTTAATGCTTACATCCAACCAACAAAGGTTATATTTGCAACAAATGAGTAGGTTTGGTTTTTCAACGCTTTCCCCCTTTTTTGTTGTTGTGTGATACATGTCACTAATTGTGACAATGTACACCGCCAGTAATACCTATCCTTTTACTATATTTATGGATATCTTGCACAAAATTATTATACTGCATATGTTTAGCTTGAACTGATTGCCTAATAACCTGGCCAGTGTTAACTCACATCCAAGTCCCATGTGCTATAGTAGTGGGTTCAAATCTTTCCTCTTCTGTGGTCCCATGACCAAAATATACTATCTGTGGGCCTATCATATGAAATTCTGTAATGTTTGATTATAACAGTCCATCTATTATAATAGATAGACTGTTAGAGTAATAGACTAGCAACCCAAGGATGGTAAAACAAAAGGCAGGGCAGACAGAACTAGATGGAGAGATGAGATAAGTTTTGTTCAAGTAACATGGAATAGACAGGCAGCTGATAGAGATAGTGAAGAAGGTTGGGGGAGGCCTTTATCCTGCAGTGAACTCAGAGGCTGATGATGATGATGGCTATGGGCTAGTTTTGCACAAAGTGGTAGTCTGTGTATTGATATGGGCAGCTTGTATACCAATGGCTCTTCAAGACCTATTTTTTCATAAGCGTTGTAATGATTCATTGATCACAGACAAAGCTATGTAATAGTAATATGGAGATGATTGAAAATCAGATGGTGATACAAAAAACATGGCAAGTTGATCCCAGTGCTGCCACTAATGTGATACCAGCATTTCAATAAACCATTTCAAATTCATTTGACATGAAGGCCTTGTTTACAGCTCTCCATCTTAGCAATTGAATACAGGATTTCACAGATTCCATTGTTTAAAGGAAGGCACTCTAAGTATCTGGGTAATGGTGATATTACACTTATATGTGGTTGACAGCTTATCTTTCAATATCATATATAAGGTCATTGCAATCCAGGAAAGGATCAAGTGGGTGTGACCACATCTAGCCTTTGGTTTATGCCTTGTAACCGAACAACAGCTGTTTCCTCATGTTTGGATAGACAGTATTAGTATTAGCAGTTCAATAACCATACTGATTGACATACCAACTATCCCATCAATTCAAGGCTGCTTACATTTTAAAAATATTAATTTTGAACAGAGTGAAATGGGGTTATCTTAATGGTGCTCAGAGTAGGCTACGGGAAACTGATACCCAATCAGGAGAGGAACACTGTAGGGATACATAAGTTAACTAAAGCTCACAAATCTGGTAAGCCATTCCAGCAATGAAGGAAATCAGATTCTAATTTGGATTTACTGATAAAGGAGTTCATGCTTAATGCTTTTCACTGCCTACCAAGTACACGTAAGGAATGAACCGTTCACTTTGTACAACATGAAAAAGATCAACAAAACTAATCTGAATCAACGAAAGTGGTTCAAGAAATAAATAAATACATACAAATAAAAAATAGAATAAAATAAAATAAATAAATAAATAAATAAGAAATAAATAAACAGAACAGAAAAAAGTGTTATATAAACTAATGATACTGGCATAGAGAAAGACAGGCAGAGAAAGACTCGCATACAAAAAAAAAAAGAACATTAAGCATTCAATATTTGTGTATGAAAACAACAAACTATCATTGACTTAGGCTAGGATGATGAACCTCTATAATACTATACATAAAGTTTTGCCCAGTATCTGACTCCAAGGACCCACCTGTTGCCTGGTGTCTCAATGGTGACCCCACGACCCTTACTCGTGCGGACTTCACGTTTCTTTATAGTTCGTCGCTTGGCCTGAAAAAAATTAAACAAAAAATATTCAATACCTATAAAAAATCAAATAAAGAAACAGTATTCTGTACACAAGGACAGTTAAGTTCTTAGATGAGATATTTCTAGGGTTCTATTTTACCTATCTCTAGTCTCTGATGCCTCCAATTGTGCACATTACCTTGGATCTCAAGTGGCTTGATTTTGAGTATTAACTTATTACAAGAACCTTTATCAAAAGCCTTCTAAAAATCAAGATTCACAATGTCTAATAATCTGGTGATATTACGGACTGAATAGATCATTATAAAATGCTAACTGATTATATAAACATGATCTTTTATATCTAAGGCTGTGCTGTGAGTCCCTGATCAGAAAATATCGTTTAAGTTCACTGTAGGAAGCTGAGGCAATGTGTATTATTATTATTACATTCCATTACCATGTTTATATAGGCAGTGCACACCTTATACATCGGTAATAGTATAATAAAATACATATTGCCTCAGATTCCTACATAACTAACAATTTTGTCTCTATGCTATTGAGCATTTTGTCAACTACCGATGCCAAGCTAATGGGTCTGTAATTCCCGAGCATATATCTGTCGCCTTGCTGTAAAGATTTATCAAATAGAGATGCAAGTGTGTTAACTATTTTGTTTTTCAAAGGAAAGAGAGTCTTGAAATAATTAAGTCATTACATCCTAAAGTTACTCACCAAAACAGTGGGGCGCCCTCGTGTTCCCCGAGATATTCTGTTATTGGAGCTAGTCCCTCCAGCATCCCTGTTACTGTAACCACTGTACTGCTGTTTGGTTGAATAAAATAAGCTCTTATTATTATTACCACAATCTGCAAGATCCATCATTTACCAACATGAGTTCCTTTACTATGTTCCTACTAAAATTAAATATGTTGTCTCACAATTATGTTTACTGTTCTTGAAGTATAAATGGAAGACTTCAGAAATATACATATTTTGCATCTTTCAAGAGCAAGTTATACACTAAAATTCCACTGGGAGGATTAGCAGAGTAGGTGGCTGGTGTAGCTGTATGATATGGAGTATGGGTAGAGGACAACATAGAAATAACTTGTTTATCACTGTTGCATTATTCTGAAGAAATAAGAAAATTTTTCTTACCAAGCACTTGCAAAAACAGTTTTGAATTTCATGATCCTACAAATTATAAAGAAATTAGTTTGTGAAAGGGATAACAATTAATCATTATAACTTTTTTTTGTAATAACATTTAGTGACATTTGTGAGACAAAATTTTATTGTCTAATAACAAGTATGTTTGCTGAATCTGCCTTCCATTCACCAAAAGGACTTTTTCCTATTTTGAAAGTTTTCTTGGTGCAACACTTCACCATTGGG
>JAXIVD010005090.1:0-31319 GCA_036785275.1 Cancer borealis | reverse complement strand
CCAAGATATAGTTAGCTAGACGAGTTTCATTATAATAGTATTCTTTTGTTCCTTTTTCGTTTTTGCTTATACACTACTACTACTACTACTACTACTACTACTACTACTACTCTACTACTCTTTCAGCATTCATATTACTAATTAGGTAAAGATAATTGGATTCAGGTAACCCTTTACTCTTTTTCTCTTTTTTTGCTCTTTTGTCTCCAACACCAATACTGAAAAAAGTAAATAGGAACTCGTTTTTCTCTCTCTTCCCCCCCACCAGCCCCCTCCCACTCTCTCTCTCTCTCTCTCTCTCTCTCTCTCTCTCTCTCTCTCTCTCTCTCTCTCTCTCTCTCTCTCTCTGATACGCATGATGATAGGAGTCAGCGGGTTGGGTTGGAGTGTGAGGTGGGGCGGCATAGGACTGCCCGTCACTACTGTCTGTCTAATTGATCGCCGATACCGTCCACCGCCTAAATTATCATCAAGAATGCTAACAGCACCGCCACCATTATCTCAAGAATGAAGGAGAGAAGGAGAGAGTGAGGGAAGGAAGCGACAAGCGGATAGGGAGAGGCTGGAAGAATGTGATGATGATAGTAGTAGTAGTAGTAGTAGTAGTAGTAGTAGTAGTAGTAGTAGTAGTAGTAGTAGTAGTAGTAGTAGTAGTAGTAATAGTAGTAGTAGTAGTAGTATTTAACACTGACAAAACAGCACTTTGTAAACCCACTAAACACTTAAGGCACAAAGGTCATCAAATATTCCGTCTTAATCAACCATATAAGGTCAGTCATTACTTGCCACGCCAACTTAGGGGGAACGTGGCCACCCAAACATCGTATAAACATGGAATTTAACTCACTGTGATTATATTCTTGATAGTTAATTAAGGAGAGTTATTATTACTACTTCCCCTACAAACACTGAGACTTCTTTGTATAATAACTTATATCACCACAGCAAAACGCATGAAAATTCGTGATGAGTGAGATAATACGCTGGATATTTTTCTTTACCTATTTTTGTTGTCTCTTAGCCAGTATCCTTTATATGTAAAAAAAAAAAAAAAATAACGAAAAAAAGTGAGCATTAAAAATCAAAGGTTATATAGCGTATGTAAAAGCGTGATGAGAGGCAGAGGTCAGAGTGAGAGGAAGCGTGAGGGCGTTAAGTTAAGAGGCAATGACGCCACGCGGGTCCTGTTGAAATTTATCCTTTTATCCCTGAGAGTCAAATCGCGTGTCTTCAGGAGGTGTGTAGGTGTGCTAAGAGACCAGGACCTCACTCCCACCCATGTGTGTGTGTGTGTGTGTGTGTGTGTGTGTGTGTGTGTGTGTGTGTGTGTGTGTGTGTGTGTGTGTGTGTGTGTATGTCTTGGGTTAAGCGAAGCGAGTGATTTATGTCCCTAGATGAATATTTCCGATTGACACGCACGCGAGGAGATGTGTGTGTGTGTGTGTGTGTGTGTGTGTGTGTGTGTGTGTGTGTGTGTGTGTGTGTGTGTGTGTGTGTGTGTGTGTGTCTTAAGGTTGTTCTGATGAAGGAGGAGAAACTTTATCCTGACGATGTGTAGAATGCCTGAAACCACTTAAGTTTATCCTACCATGATTTATAGGACAATGCATGACTTTCCTATCAACGTGAGCTGGCCGGGAACACATGCGAAAGAGGAGGTGGGAAGGAGGGAGTGAAAGAAAGGAGGAAGAGAAAAAAAATGGAAACAATTTTAATTTCTTCATTCCAAACGTTTTTACTTTCACAAAAAAAAATGTTGGTTATTTATGCTTGATTTCTCTTCCTTTTCTTGTGTTATTTTGTTGTTTTGTTATAGTGTAAAGTGTTATTGCCTTGTGTTGTTATAGGCAGAGTCACACACCAGCGCACACCCATCCATCATGCTTTATAACCTTGCAATAACCTGTTGGGCTCATTAATAAATAGAAAAATGTTACCTGTCCACCCATGACTATTACTAATAAATACTATCTCTATTTACGTACCCTCCTTAAATGGTACTACAGCTCTCTCTCTCTCTTTCTCTTTTTCTCTCTCTCCTAGGACCCCCAAAATAGGATACCAAAGTCCTTCTCTTCCTCTTCATCATCCTCTTCTCCTTTTTTTTTTCTTATCCTCCTCTTACTTCACTTTTTTCTTGTCTCCTTCTCTTCCTCCTACTTGAGTTTTAATTTTGTTCACTTGCCGCCTCCTCCTCCTCCTCCTCCTCCTCCTCCTTCTCCTCCTCCTCCTCCTCCTCCTCCTCCTCATTCTTCACTCCAGACAAACTCATTCCCTCCCTCGGTTTGATAAAGCACTTGAAATTACTCCTCATTCTGGTTCTTTATGAGTACACAGCTTCATTTGCTCAACACACACACACAAACACGCACACACACACACACACACACACACACACACACACACACACACACACACACACACATACACACACACATACACACACACACACACACACACACACACACACACACACACACACACACACACACACACACACACACACTAGGTCTATCTCACTTTCCAGTTTCGTATACTTCTTGTTTTCCTCCTCCTCCTTCTCCTCCTTTTCCTCCTCCTCCTCCTCCTCCTCCTCCTCCTCCTCCTCCTCCTCCTTCTCCTCCTCCTCCTCCTCCTCCTCCTCTCCTAACGAGGCACCTGACAAATGACCAACAACATACAGGCTGGACAGTGAAGGGATAGAGTACAGGTGACAGACAGGTTCTAAATATCAAAATATCTCTCTCTCTTCTCTCTCTTTTTTTTTTTCTCTCTCTCTCTCTCTCTCTCTCTCTCTCTCTCTCTCTCTCTCTCTCTCTCTCTCTCTCTCTCTCTCTCTCTCTCTCTCTCTCTCTCTCTCTCTCTCTCTCTCTCTCTCTCTCATGGGTGCAATAAAAGTAATATCCTTCATCTGTATAAACGATGAAAATACTCTGATGTTAAATGGTTAGTATGCTCTTGATGAATAAGCACATACTTACATACTTTCTCTGGAGTGGTCTGAGGTGTGGCAGCAATTCCTTGTGATGTATTCCCAGTATGTTTGCAGAATGATTGTATTGTTCCCTTGATTCTTGGGGAAGCCTATAAGGAGAGAAAGAGAATTTTTTTTAAGTGATAGCAATAACTGATTTAATATGAACTAATACGTAATGTAACTTAGATTAATGTATTACTTAGCAATCACTAAACGAATATTAACTTAGCGCATACCTGAAATAAATGAACTACAATCAAAGAAATGATCGTAACATTAATTATATTTTTAAACAAATCTAATATTAATTTTCTTTTATCTTTCTTTTATAAGACAAAGAGGATACAAGTGCACATAATGGAAAGACAGGTACAGAGAGAGAGAGAGAGAGAGAGAGAGAGAGAGAGAGAGAGAGAGAGAGAGAGAGAGAGAGAGAGAGAGAGAGAGAGAGAGAGAGAGAGAGAGAGAGAGAGAGAATGAGGAACGCACGAAGGAGCAAAATATATGTACATAAACATTACAAAAGGAGAGAAGGTGGCGAAGGGTGAGGGAAAGCAGCAGGCGCCTTAAGAAAGTACTCGCGGGGAAGACGATTAAAGGAGGGAAGCAAGCAGTCAGTGTGCCCCTTCCCTTCATAAGTGTTTAAGTGGGTCTTTGCATACATTTACAGCAAGTAGTGGCTTCAGGAGGAGTGTGAGTGAGTGTTAAGGGCGTGGAGAGTGAATGAGTGGAGGGAGGGATGACAGGCAAGAGAATACCAAAGCCAGGATGAAAACGTCACACTCAAACTGACTGAATATTTCACGTAGCCTGTCATCCTTCATGTCTTTCTACTACCTTTCTTCCTTTCATTCTTCAACATTTTCTCTCCCACATGTCCTCTTCCTTCAATCTCAGTAACACTATATTATCTTCCTTCAAACCAGATATTATTACAGAATTCTACACTTTTCTCCTTACTCTTTCTCCCTCCTTGTCAACACTCTATCCTCTAAGTCAATACCCTTGTTTTATCCCCTCACTAACTCTCCCAAAAATCTATGTACACCATTCACCTGTCCACCTTTCATAACCCAACGTCATCACCTCCTTCTGTGACTCGAAGGAGGAGTGGAAACGCGACGGAAGGCAAGATCGAGGATTCTATACCATCTGCAAGACACAAAGGAGAAGGAGGAGGAATTTACACGAGATAAATGACCCGACGGAGATGTGACGAGGATGAGATTAATGAGAGAGGTGGAGGCAGCAAGGATTTACAATGGAGTGTATGTCTTGTTTACTTGTCATCATGAAAAAAGGAACTATGTGGGTGTAGAGTGTGGAGGGAGATTAATTGTTGCAGCTTGGCGTGATAGGAAAGGGAGGGAGACGTGGTGGTGGTGGTGGTGGTGGTGGTGGTGGTGGTGGTGGTGGTGGTGGAGAGAAAGAATGAAAAGTGGAGGGAGGGAAGGAAGGCAGAAAGAATGAAAGAGAGATGTAGAGAAAACTAGACATAAAGAAAGAAAGAACATAAGAAAATAAATAAATAACCAATCAGATTAACATTTTCACCACCATCATCACCACCACAACCAGTAAACAAATAAACAAATAAACAACAACATATCACATAGTTCCGGGTGTGGCTGACGTACCCCTTCCCCCTTCCCTCCCCCCCCACACACACTTCTTTCCCTTCCCTTAACCGGACACGATAAGCAAATACAGCAAGTGAAGTGACCAACCACACAAGAACCACAGACGAGGACGACGCAATCATGTCCCTCAAACGCGCTAATAGGACGAGGAAGAGAAACGAGAAGAGATCGAGAAAGATGAAAGAGACGAGGAGGAAAGGAGGGAGGGAGGGAGGGAGGGAAAGGAGAGAGAAAAAAAGAGCATCTGATTATGCCACTCATCTTTGGGTATTCAAGAAATCTGGCAAAACCGGTGGCTGGCTGGCAGGGCATTGAGGGCACAGGGAGAGTCGAGAAAGATATGTTTAATTAGGTCATGTCCTACAAACCTACTGCTACATTGTTCTACTTCAACCTACAACCAAACAGCCTCGCATGTGTCCCTTGAACTGATAATGTCTAACTGTCCCTCTTGTGTCTGCCTGTCCCTTCCTTTCACCTTTCTCTATACGACTTTCTGTTCCTAGTGATCTCATGTCCTTAAGATATGTATATGTGAACTAGCATCACCTATTATTATTATTATTATTCCTATTTACCTTTACTGTGTTCAAACGTCATGTCTCCTTGTTTAGCACAGTGCCAGCTAGACCCTATGTACCCTAAGTATTTATGTATCCAGTTATTCTTTGTAATCCTATCTATTATGTATCGCTTTCCGTCTCCTTATCTCCTGTGTCCTGTCCACCTGCACCCCATTCACCTGTCCTATGCTGACATTTACCGTGAGTTCCGCTGCCAAGTCTGTTTATGTTCTAGGTGTTGATTCTTTTGTTTGTCCTGTGGTGTGTTTGTGTGTTTACTTGTTTAGCATGCACGACCTCCCTCTCCCTCCCCGCTCCCCTCTCCCATATAATCAATCATAGAGGTTAGGATCACGAGAATACGTTTGATTCGATAATAACTAAATGAAAAGTATAGACATGCATACAGATATACATACACGATACTCAATACAAACAGCTCATACAAATAATAATAATAATAAAAGGAACACATTACATAAACCAAAAACACAACACGATACAACGAACAAAAAAAAAAAAAAAAAAATAGAAAAACAAAACCAAAGCATTTCACTCCCAACATCATACACAATTTACCCACAAAAAGAAGAAAAAATACACTAGATCAATGTTCGTTTCCTTTACAACACGACAATAAGACCAGGGATAGAGGAGAAGAAACAAAATATAATGGGTGAGTAAAAAGGAGGATGGGAAGAGGGATAGGGACAGGAGTAGGGGGGTGTGTGGTTACCTTCCTGCACAATATTACCGTCGTTTAGAGTTCAAAGACCCAGCTAAGTGACGGGGAGGTGTTAGAGGCGTGTTGAGGTAGCCTTGCCTAGCCGAGCACAAGAGTGAGGGACATGGAGTGTGAGAAGGTAGGGAGGTGAGGATGTACATAATGTGGGAAATGAGAGAGAGAGAGAGAGAGAGAGAGAGAGAGAGAGAGAGAGAGAGAGAGAGAGAGAGAGAGAGAGAGAGAGAGAGAGAGAGAGAGAGAGAGAGAGAGAGAGAAAAAAAAAAAATTTCTATCTATTTTTATCAGTATGTATATCTTTGTATGCTTGTCATCCTGTCTGTCTCTAGTTGTGTTTGTGCTGCTTTATCTTTATGTGTGTTTCATCTCTCTCTCTCTCTCTCTCTCTCTCTCTCTCTCTCTCTCTCTCTCTCTCTCTCTCTCTCTCTCTCTCTCTCTCTCTCTCCTGTACACTAAAGCCACCAGCATGTTCTAGCGGCTTAGGGTAATAGTGTGTTGATGTCACTGGGCTGCGAGAAGCAAAGAGGAGATGGAGGAGGAGGAAAAGGTGGAGGTGAAGGTGGAGGTGGAGGTGGAGGTGGAGGTGGAGGAAGAGGAGGAATGAAGGGAGACAACGTTGAAGTGACTGATAACTTGACTGATAAAGGGAGTGACCTCTTGCATGACTGATAGAAAACTTAAGAGTGTTGAGTATTAGTTAAGTATTAGTTAAGTATTAGTTAAGTATTCGTTGCCTCAATGGACTGCTCGTTAATGACAGGTAAATATTACATGCAAATAGAGCTTTCAAATTCTTGTTTTTTCCATGCTTCTTAAATGAAACATGGAGGGAGGGAAGGAAGGAAGGAAGAAAGGGTGGAAGAGAGGAAGGTAAGGAAAGAGGGATGAAGGAAGAGGGAGGGATGAAGGGAGGGAGTGAAGGGAGGGAAGGAGGAAGGGAACACACAGCAGAAGTAAGATCACTAATTGTATGCGTCCCCAAACTTGCCTGAGCGCGTCTCCCTCCGTGCACCTTCCAAGTTTCTCCTTTCAGCCAACCATTAAGAGTGGCCTCCTTAGGTAACCTCCCGCCCGTGCCCTCTCGTGACCCCTCCTGGACGGCACTGTGACCCCCTACCCACTCCTTCCCCCTCCCTTGCCGCCTCGTACCCCTCCTACATCCCCTACACAAGTTGTCACTCTTAACAGTCACGGTGTAAAGTAGATAATGAGTTGGTTTGTAGTGCTAACAATGCTTCAGGTCTTTAAATTAACACCTTTGAAAACACGTTAAATATTGAATGATTATTTTTTTAAGTAATTATCGTATAAAAAAATATTAATGATTTTTTTGATTAGATGCATTAAAAACTACAACATCTATTATAAACATTTGGAACTACGATCTAAGGGTTTAATGTTTAGGGATACTTTTCTAATGATTTTTTTTCCCTTTCGACAGATGAGACCGGCCGTGCAGGTGGTGGTGGTGGTGGTGGCGTGGACGGTGGTGGGCGTGTGGGTGTGTGGGGCCACTCGCATCCCCTCCCCCATCAGGATATCAGTGTACAGCCGCGACCACTCCTCCCCCACCTCCTCCTCCTCCCTCGTCAGTTACACGCGACCACGACGGAACGCTACCTTCATCGCCTCCGTTAGTATGCCTCCTCCGCCTCCTCCTCCTCCTCCTCCTCCTCCTCCTCCTCCTCCTCCTCCTCCTCCTCCTCCTCCTCCTCCTTCTCCTCCTCCTTAACGTATACACTGTGAGAGAAAGAAAAAAATAGAGAAGAACGTCTGCATTTATAAACTATCATCAGCCTTCCCTCTTTTCTCCCCTCGCAGAGCTCAGAGATAAGAATTGGTGACGAGGACGACGAGACCCATACACTCTTACCACCTGACGGAGGCGATGAAGAAGCCGTGACCCAGACTGAGGGTATGGGTGGAGTCAACCGCATGGGCGTGGCCTCAGGCTCCTCCTCCTCAACAAGACTTCTACGCCCACATCTTCGTGAATCCAAAATACATCGATCACAGTCGGTAAGAAAGATTGATTTGTGATTTCACGTTTTTTAATTATACCAAAAATGTTTCTTATAATCAATTTAAAATAAATCAAGAACGTTTATATAAAAAAAAGGTGATATCAAATACTATAATATACGCATTAAATAAGTATGTGTTTATGTGTGTGTGTGTGTGTGTGTGTGTGTGTGTGTGTGTGTGTGTGTGTGTGTGTGTGTGTGTGTGTGTGTGTGTGTGTGTGTGTGTGTGCGTGTGTGTGTGTGTGTCTTTCACGTCACATTCATACATCACTGGACACACACACACACACACACACACACACACACACACACACACACACACACACACACACACACACACACACACACACACATACACACACACACACACACACACCATTGTCACACAGCACAAAGGGGTCATAGCCTCCGTTATGAGGTAAATAATACACATGAAGGGCCGCCACTGGGTCGGAAATCGTCCCTCGGAAATCACACCCAACACACTGCATGTCTATCTATCACCAAACATGCATTATCTATCTATCACCCATCATTATCTATCTATCTATCTATCTATCACCCTTCATACAGTTTATCTAACACCCTTCATTCTAGGCATTCACACTTTGTCACACTATTAATCGCGTTACTCCCTAAACACTATTAAGAACAACATAATAATAAAAATTAAATACAAATAAATATCCCGCACCATTATAGTTATGTATAATGTATATCATAACCATAACTTTGCGTCTCACTTACTACATTTATCACACTTTATTCTATATGCCCTTATTTTCACAGCTTTTTGACCCCACTCGAGGCATTGCCCGTCCCTTACCCCCTGGCGTCGGCCCCCCTGCTGCACCTCAACCACCAGCACCACCAGCACCACCAGCACCACCAGCACCACCAGCACCTCCAGCACCACCAGCACTCCCAGCACCTCCAGCACCACCAGCACCCCCAGCACCCCCTGCACCTCCTTCCACCTTTACTTTTGGTCCCCCTGCACCGCCCATCGGCTCCCCCTCACCCCCAGGTATCCCCCTGCCGCCCTCCACGCCCATGCCTACCAGTTTTGGGCCGCCCGCAGTTCCGCAGACTATAAGCTCTCCCTCACCTCCTCCAGGATCTGATCAGGCACAGGTGACAGGTATGTGTGTGTGTGTGTGTGTGTGTGTGTGTGTGTGTGTGTGTGTGTGTGTGTGTGTGTGTGTGTGTGTGTGTGTGTGTGTGTGTGTGAAAATGTCTGTCACACAAAAAAATAAATAAATAAAGAGATCCTTATATATAATTCATAACTACGTACTATACATAACCGCTGAGTCATTTCCTTCCACCGAAAAGTGAGTGAGTGACCCCTTTACAATTTCCTCTTACGTACGTACATAAAACCTGTACATACACCCCATTACCTCTGACGTACATAAAACATACTGTTTCATATTTACTTCCATAACTCATCAATCGCATTCCTTCCTCAGATATCAAATGCATGAACACGGGCAGCACCAGTTCCTTCATGGCGGTGTTGTCGCTGCCACTCGGTTACAACTCTATCCCGGTGTTTGAGGACCGACCTAACGTGGACCCGACCATCAACACAGCCTGCAGAATGATCCCGACGCAGCTCACCAATGACATGTTCCAGCTCATCGTGTCTGACCTGGACCGGTGTGGTGTGAATAACTGCCGACAGCCTACAGGGGAGGTGAGGCGGGGTGGACTGAGGAGGGGTAGAGACAGGGGCGGATTAAGGTTGCTATGCTAATTGAGGGAGAATAGGAGTGAAAGGAGAATTGAACTTATCCATAAAACTGAAGTGGATTAGTTGTTATAGTTTTAGTTGTTATATATGATAAATTAATTAATGTAAAGACTAATAACAATAATAATCTTGCTGCATGTTGTTCACCTTCAGGATTTTAATTTAGACTTGTATTTCAGATATGGTTGTGCCTACAGCTGCGTTTTCCTTTAGTCAACGGCCTCAAACTTCCCGAGGACGAGATCATCCACATCAGGTGCCGCCCCCAGGACAAGACTGCCCAAGACACCCACGTGCTCAGGGTAGCAACGGCAAAGTACGCCGGCAAAGATTCCATGTAGGCACCAGACTCCCATTCTTTGTTCTCTTCCTTGGACCAACGAAGACCACCTCCTCCCCCTTCACTAACTGCATGAGTACTGGCGTTCACACCTCCACGTGGAATCGCTTTGCACTGTGTATCTGTTTTTTCACCGAGGTATTTTGAGATGCTGTCAAATCCTAAAAACAAAATCCTAAAAGAAACAGCGATAGTTTTCTGAGTTATAAACGAAGACATCAGACTCGATTATTTTGTTGACTGCCCTCTCTGGCCTTCTATTTATATCAAGGTCATGTCATGGGTGAGTATGGGAGGGCGAAGCAGCATAATGTATACTCGTAACAGACAGAATGTATTGATTTGACAGCCACGTAATCCAGGTGACATCACAGTAGCCAACGAGACTTCACACACTTGTACGTCTTTCGACTTCTTCCACAGCACTAACTAATTCTTCTTCCTGGGAGCCTGCGTTGTTGTCACTTGCATTGTCCTTATACTTGCATTGTCCTTACACTTGCATTGTCCTTATACTTGCATCACCACTTCCATCTCATCACTTATACTTCGCCTTGCAATGGATGATGGGAAAATAGTAATGCATCCTACACAGTTTTGGGATTTTTCTTCCTATCCCTGGTTTCGAAATCTGTGTTTACCGAGTATATTCTTCATCTCGGAGGGAAAATGCTAGCGGTACCTTGTGATATTGCTTTGGAGAAAGTCTATTTTAATTCGTCACTGCTTCGAAATCTGTAGCCAAATTCATGATTATCACTGACGCCAGCAGTGAAACACGACTTGTGAAGTGAAACTAAACAATGGAAGTCACTCATCATCACACAACGTACAGGATATTTTCACAGTTAGCATCACCACCACAATCCTGGATGTGTGGAGGCACTACTTATGTATATTATGATCATGAGGAATAAACCATTATCCTACGTAACTGGTTCATGAAGGAATCAGTATTATTCTTCATTTACCTTATTATTTGATGTCCTATAATAGTCACCCTTCAATGCCTTCCCTTCATCCCCGTAACCAAGCCCTCGCCCCCTCCTCCTGTCGCCCCACAGCACAGGGTTGTCTTCAGCCTCGGTGTTTGAGGGAGGCAAGCAGGAGTTCCAGTGTGAGATCGGCCTCTTCAGGAAGCTGCCAGGCACACAGCTCTTCGCCTCCATTGTCACGCCGGAGGTTGAGCTTGACCTGGGGGAGGAGGTGCAGCTGAGGTCAATCGTGCGGGCAGGCGACGGTAAGACTCGGCTGGTCCCAAGGTCACGTGTGTTTTAGAGTTTTGACCCATTAATAGAAACTCAAGATGTAATGTGTAGCCTTTCCTTGCCTACACTCAATATAGTTTTAGTGACGCTCAGGATGCAGAACACTGGAACGCAAACTAAAATTCAGTATATTCATTCATCCTTGCAACTTGACTGTAACCTTATGGTCGATTATAGAATTACGGATAAAAACTACACGTGGTAGATAAAAGTCATGATTTATCCTGGTCCACATGACACACTAACTCAGCCTCATTAACGAGTACCACTTCAGGAGGTTGCTAACTGTACGTGTGTTGTAGGTTGGCAGTACAGCCGCATCACCACCATCATCATCCAGAAAGTGGGACCTCCGCGCACACGATCCATCCTCAACGCCGCCGACCTGGTCTTCGCTGATGGCTGCCGTAACCCATCCTACAAGGTAAGTACAAGGATGCTCGCACACATCCTTCATCCTGACACTTGGTTACACCTTTGTCACATGCAGGTTCATCAAATAATTGCTTGCAGTGAGATGTCAGCAAACTTTTATGTAGTCCAGATATCCTAAGGCAGTGATATATATGTATAATTTATTCAGTGTCCAATAGGATAAGTTTGTTTGGTCTGTCTTCAGGTGATCGCAAAACAGCATCCAAAGAGGGATTCGAGGAACCCACTCATCAACAACTTCAACTTCCGTATGTTCATGTTTCAAGACATGCAGCCGGGCGACACCCTCATGATTACCGCTAACGTCATTGGCTGTGTGGACGCCCAAGACTGTGCTCCTGTGAGTACTGCTTCTGTTACACTTGTTGTACATACTGTGTTCAGGTTCTTGAGCGACGGAAAATTATATGGATTTGAAGGGACTGCCTTAACTGGCTGGATGTAGTTCTAATAATTCATCCCAAGCATTTCAAAACCAAATTTAGTAATCAGGCAATAATTGTTTTGGTTTTCTTTCCTTCCCTTCCAGGTGAACTGCGTCGGTGAAGGAGAAACAGACTTCTTGGGTTTTGGAAGGCGGCGGCGAGCAGTAAGTCACACCTTCACCACCGTCATCCCCGTCACCCTAGGAGGCCCCACGTCACCCGGGCCTCCCTTCCCTCCTCCCGTCACCAGCCTCTCTTCCTCCACCTCGCCTCCGCCCTCACCGTTGCCGCGAGACTACACAAGCCACCGACAACGAGCCAACACAACCAAATGGGAGAGGAATCTGTCCGTCAGAGTAAAAATTCCAGGTAGTTTATTTGTATTAATTTTATTGTTATATCTTAAAAAACATTTACATAAATTTACTCCCAAAGGTTTCTAAGGACTTCGAAATAGAGATAAAATTCCTCGTCCTCTAATTCAACTCCTACAATCCTTTACGTTGACCTTTCTTACAGACGATGAGGTGCGGCAGGAATCCTTGGAGGGGCGTGAGTGTCGCTTGTACCTCTTCATCACGCTGGGAGTGTCCGCCGCCTTCTGTATCTTCTCAGTAGTGTTCGTCTCCGTTACTCTTATACGCAACCGCAACAAGAACACACCTCAACCTTCCCCCATTGCCCTTGTCACCCAGCCGCCGCCACCACCCGTCGGGCAGCACCATTACCTTTCCACAGTCACCCCAACGCCCCCACGACCTGTGCTAACCGAGGATGCCATGTCCGTCCACAGTGCCTCGCCTCTACACGACTTCCCTGTCCCCGTCCCTCCTACAGTCCGCCACAGAAAGCGTCAAGTAAACACGGAACTATTGAGTATTTTCAACGACCACCAACAGTTCCCTTGCGGTTCTTACTTCCCTGGAATGCTCAACTACTACGGGTATGTGGTGGTACCCCGCAGACCGTCAGACAAGGTGAGGGAAAAGAAATCGAGGGTGAACAAGAGAGACCGTAGAAGACACCAAATGAGCGAGGCGGAGCGGCAGTCTGAGGACAACGCTAGCCATTTCAGCGCCAATGATGGAAGTCACGTGACAGCTACAAACGGCGGCCACAAGGCAGTCATTCGGGTCTCTGGGATGAGTTCGGAGCTAGTGAATTCTCGGTCTAATCTTTTACCGAAGCCTTTACCAAGATCCAGAGCAAAGAAGAATGATGAGAATATCTATAGTGAAATCACGCTAGATGCCATGCCTACTTTAGTCTGAGCATAGGTAGGAAAGATTCAATATAACATAGATATTATAGACTTTGGGAGATTATTGGATGGAGCTGCACCTTGTAGTCTGAAAACATTGGTGTGTTTAGACCTTACTGAAGCTCCTTGCAATGCAGTTATTATCTTTATTGTAACGACTTAAGTGTATATAATAACGGTAAATTACTTAAATACGAGTACATTGCTCTCTTATCAACGTTAGCAGGAAGGAAGAATAATTTTCGCTCCTTGCAAGTATAAAGAAAAATATCCGAGAACAAGGTTTATATCAAGTAAGAGTAATTTATATTATGTATATGGGACTGTTTTGTTTGTTTCTTTCTTTCTTGCGTTGTCTATTCATATTTCCGTATGACCTTTATTCAACCTATTTATTGGCACGTAATATTTAAGACTTATACATCCCTCACAAACATATATTTTTTTTTAAATTCATCCGCATTTTCATGACTATTCATTGACACTAACATTGCAGTATACATAGTGAAGCGCAAACTTAACATACATACATACATACATACATACATTCATCATTCACTATTCCACGCATCCCTCTAAATCCTCTCTATTATGTATATATATTTGCCGCTGTGTACATACATACGCATGTCTTATTATTATTCATTGTGCGTAGAATACTGTGCTGACACGTATCTCAGGATGAAGTGAATAACAATTACTAACATTTTGGCAACTCAGGAGGCGCTTCATGTACCTCAGCACTCAACACTCAGCACTAGGTTGTGTGTCACTCATTTTATTAAGTTATTCAATAGTCGTATATAAGTGAATAACCTTAACTTTCTTTCCTCCTTTTATTTCTTGTTCACTTCTTATCATTTTATTTTTGTTACTGTACATTTTTTCTCCCATGATGGCTGGTTTGATATTTGAAGTTTATTTTTCTTCTTCTTTTATGTACGTGTGTGTTAACTTTTATATATAAATAGAACTTTTATTTATCAATTTATTCTTAAGTGTTTCACGCGCCGTCACGTTCTTGTTGAGGCAATGCAATGTAATGAAAATGTCGAGAGTACAATATTGAACATGACATTATTTTTATTCCTTTCTTTTCTTTTGGCTTTGACAGGAAAATATATACGATTACCACACACACACACACACACACACACACACACACACACACACACACACACACACACACACACACACACACCACCTGAGCATGGGTATTACGTAGTATTCATAACACTATTACCTGTACATCAACGTGGGATCAGGTACGGTACATGGAGGGAACATATATTAGGTCTGTCTAGCTATACAAATAAGCCATACATTGGAATTATTGCTATATGTATTTTTTTCCTCTTTACACGTCTCAATACTTTATAATTGATGTATTCCTTGTTGGTGTATGATTGTCACGAAAGGCTGTCGTGTGTGGCTATTGTAAGATGATTGTTTAGTAAAAATATGGAACTAACATATCTTTCACTGCAATTAACGATACAACGAACGAAAAATAAACCTACCAAAGACATATAGATATAGACACAAATAAATAAATCACATATCATTAACACAGATACACACACACACATACACATGCCATACACATACACACAATTCCCACCATCACATACTACCTACATACAAACAAGTACTCATAACCTACCTATCTTTGCCTCCTCCAGTAGTTTCATCAGCATCTCAAGTTACACCTCAATCGTCCTCTGCTCACCGCCTTCTATAAGCTGGCATAAAAAGTACTTCTCAAACCCACATTCATCTGCCATGTAGTAATATTTAGACGCATTTATAGTATACGCCAGGGAGAGGCAGCGTCCAGAGATAGTGTCCCCCGGAGTTATTACTGCCCCTTTGGAGTCCTTCTCAGTCCAATAGGCTGGGTTGAGGTTGACTTTCTTCCCTGCGTATGACCAGAGCCAAGAGAGTCCAGGATACAGACCGCCTAGCCAGTAGCTGAATCCTGTTGAGAGAGGAAGGTTGGAAAGTCAATTTTAGTGTTATTTTTATAGTATGTGATTCTTTTTATGGGTTTGTTTTGTCTTTCCTTTTCTGGAGTTACTTATTTTTTTATAGTGATGTGTTGGTTATAAATACTTTAAGAGAGACAGAGAGACAGAAAAAAAGAGAGAATACATAAAGTTGACCTGCTCGTCGTATATTAATGAACCTTCTGTGTGCGTATGCGTGTGCGTGTGCGTGTGTGTGTGTGTGTGTGTGTGTGTGTGTGTGTGTGTGTGTTGAACAAACATCAAACACTCACCACTAGCAGAAGGAATTGAGCTCAACTGCCGCGTCAAGTCTAGGAATTCCAGGCGTGTTAGAGGCTCAGCCAGCTTGCCGTTCAGACCCTCACACGCTGTCATAGCATCCTAGGGGAGAGTAAACGCACTTGGCTTAGTAAACATAACTACACCACATGATAGTATACTGTTATGGTTTTCTAGTTCATGATAGATCCGCTACCTTCCAGATGGCGCGGTAATCATGCCACACGGACACGTAGAAGCAGTGGTCGCCTATCTTGGAGTAGTTGGTGGGGCAGGACCTCTCGATGGGCGGGGTAGGGGGCAGGGGCGTGGAGGGGGATGGGGTAGGGGGAAGGGTGAGGGGAACCGTTGTGCCCACGCGGTTAAAACTCCCAGATTGGTGCAAGTCTGCGGGAGAGATTTAATTTATTTAAACAATAGTTTACTTCATGATCTATGTGAGTTTCTTTGTAGAAGTTTAAGAAATATAACTTTCAACATTTTAATTTAGTTCTTATTTAGTACAATTACGTCATGGAGTTGTCTAAATATGTCATGTTGTAGTTATCTTTGGATAAGGTCAATACTCCTACTTTGCGAGCGTGTGATGATGCCCTCCAGCCTAGTGACGCGGGCGTGGAGGTTCTCTAGGGTGTCTGCCAGCAGGGTGAGGGCGTGCTGTACGGCGGGTGACACTCCGCTACTGCTTCCCGGGTGTCCTGCAGAGATGCCTTGGCCTTGGAGGGGAGTGGTGAACATTCCTTGTGTGGCTCGTGGAAGCCTTTGACTAACTGTGTTTTTACAATATTCAGTTAACTAGTAATGTTGCGTCTCTTACTAATGTGTACACTTTTTCTTCAACAGGCAGTCAACAACAGTCAGTTCTGGTGCTATCAGTTAAATCACTAAATGTATATACTTGAAACATAACTGGGGCAAAATAAATTCCTGGAGCACGCCTCGCGTCCGCTTCTCCAATCACAATATTTCCTCCTTACTAATGTCATCATCTTCCTATTGCTAATAAAATTCTCGATTACATAGTAGGGGACCTTTAAGTGTATGTGTGTGTGTGTGTGTGTGTGTGTGTGTGTGTGTGTGTGTGTGTGTGTGTGTGTGTGTGTGTGTGTGTGTGTGTGTGTGTTCACTCACCTAGTCCTGCAGGTCTGTTGTTTATGATGTAGAAGGCATCCTGGAAGGAGGCGCTGCCTGCTGGGTGTTCACCTCCGCCGCCAACCAGTAGTCTGGCAGGGTCCGGCAGCCTGATGACGCGGGGACTGCGTGATGGCAAGCCTAGGAAGGAAACCAGAGAAAACAACAAAAAACATTAAGTCAAAATGATTTATAATATTTGTGACTGCTCTGAAAATGACACAACTACTCTTAATGAAAGAATTTAAAGACTGCGAGACTTCAAGTCATTAACAAAACTAATGATTTGTTACGAATATGCAGCAACAACCTTAGGTGTAACAGTACTTATGACCCGCGTGACACCTGTTACTGTACATCCTTTGTTACACGTAGAAGTACTAAGTGTGTACAGTACATGTGCGTCACTGACCGGCATAACACGCACACCAGCTGGTGGGAAAGTCTCCGTGGTACAGCACAGCGGCAGCACAGGAAGGGCAGCACAGCAGAGTACCATTGGACGCCCGTGTGTAGTGCTCGGCAGGACACTGGGAACACCTCACACCCTGATCACATTCCTCTGCCAACACATAACACTTTACACATTAGTGTTGGTAACATGATGCATAAATGTTCCAAAAACAGTATGTTAACTCTGTTTTGTTCTCGTATAGAGAGATAACCTTCCCGTGCACTCACCTGCCTTGACCCTCCAGCCGCCCACCAGCACGGCCAACGTGCACGCCACCCTCACCCACCACCACCTGCCTCCCAGACACATCCTCGCACGCCTCACACTTCAACTACACTTCTGATACACTTTAAATGTACTTAAAGTTCCGTCTTATAGTAGTAGTGACCAAAATAATCTGAGTGAAAATACTCAAATCGGAAAATTAACGCATTTCATCACTATTGCTAAAGTATTTGTATTATAAAAGTATATGAGAGACAACACGATGATCAGTTCACGAAACACCATGAGACAAGGTCTGAGAGTGTGCCTCGGGTGGTCTGGCTGCACGCCCCACCTCATCGCCACGCCCGGGGACTCACACACACATACACACTGTTACACTCGCACTGCTACTTGGTGTGCTGTGCTGGTGCCAGACGCCAGTGGGGTGCTGTGTCGGCCCACATGCCAGGGTTGCCACGTGCGTCATGTTTAGTAATGTCACCAGTAAACAATGTCACCTTAATGTGGCGGCGCATCACGTCACACTCAAATAGATACAACTGACGCGGATTTCTGTCACAAAGGTTCAAGCGCACCGTGTGTCAACGTGAGGTGATGTTAGGCCACGGGAAAACAAGACTATTCACCTGGCAGCGACTTGGCTCACCTCCCCTCGCCCTGCGCCAACACAACGGCTAATCCTCCCCGATTGGTCATGGCGGGGGCGTGAGAAAATATACCCACACCTCCGTTACATCTGAGAGAGAGAGAGAGAGAGAGAGAGAGAGAGAGAGAGAGAGAGAGAGAGAGAGAGAGAGAGAGAGAGAGAGAGAGAGAGAGAGAGAGAGAGAGAGAGAGAGAGATCAATAGATGAACAGTAATACATGAATATAAGTTCCTGTATACACTCTGGATGATTTACCCATCACAAACACATGCCATGAACACACTTCACTGTAAAGGTTCTGAGCAAGGCCACCCAGTCCCCTCCCCTTCCCCCCCTGACCCGCACCTTCATACAACACACAACAGGACCTACATGATAATTACACCTGCATACAAACACAATGGATCTGTAACGCCACCTGCAGCCTATGTTTCTGTTTCTGCCTAACGGTATATACGTGAGTGAGTGGGTGGGCGAGCGAGGTGGTGGTGGTGTATCCTGGTGTTGATCGAGTGACCCAAAAAATTCCACCTCTGACATTTAATAATAAGAACAAGATCACGGTGAAATATTCATTACACAATATATATTTCGTTTCAAGCAATGTATGAATGTTTTATAGCGAGACAAGTCAGAAATCATAATTAATAGCTACGTGTTAATAGTCAATAATCAATGGTATAATCTTGCAACCGGTTTTTTACTTTCCTATATTGTTTGAAGGTTAAGAGCAACACATTGGATGTTAACGTATCATCTTATAAACTTTTGAATTAATGTTGATTACTACGTATGTGCATTCGTTACTACCTTCTCCCTCTCTCCTAGACTAATAATTACTAATAATTAATTTTATGCTAATGTTCTCAGTCTCGCTATGAATAAAACGTATTTGTAGTGTATATATAAATAAAAGTATGTATTCTTTGATAGTCATATGATTTCATTAATACCCACAAAAAGGTGTTAGCAAAAAAAAAAAAAAAATTGATACGTAGGCCTATATTGCTAGCCTACTTCCCATAAATTTCGTTCATAAACATATTCCTCCTTTCAAAATCGCACAGAAAGAAGCATATAATTAAAAATGAATGTACTATATGTATATTTACAAGTTTATATAGTGCAGTTTGTATCTAATGTAAGTGAAGCGAAAAATAAATACTTACGTGGCACAGAATTTGTTGAGCCTAAAATATTTTTTCCCATACATATATACAAACAATGAGACAATTTTATAGCAAAAAAAAATCAGAATTGAATATTTCATGAACCAAAAATACATACTAAATAACTCAACAATAGAAAAATTCACCAAAAAATGTGGTCATACGAGACATTCTAATTACAAAAAAAATTAAAACACCAAAAAAACTATACCATAAATACAAAACAAATTTTGTGATACTAAAAACAATATAAAAAACATACACAATAAACTCAATCAAAAACTAAATCCACCAGAAAATCCAGCTTCATGACAGGTAAACAAACATGGCGAATGGGGCGGAGGAGGTGACGGCCGCTGGGACCAAACTGGAGGCCGGTTTAAAGGACAGTGAGGGGGGCGAACACCCTAAAATAACCAATAATCAACACGAAGAACCTATAGAAACAGAACCAGAACTAAATGGCGTTGAGGTTCACTGGGGGTTCCCCTTATCGCACCTATACCGGATTGGACTGAAATTTTATAAGGGTAAGATTATTTTCCTTCTTTTCTTTCTTATTCTTACTTTTTCTTCTTATTACTCCTCTTCTTCTTTTTCCTATTCCTCTTCCTCTTCTACCTCTTCCTCGTCTTCCTTCATTCCTTCTCAGTGTAGGAGGTCGTATATATTTTCTTTCCAATAGCAATTTAATTTTCTGTTAAAACGTTCAATATATATATATATATATATATATATATATATATATATATATATATATATATATATATATATATATATGTCACCAGTGTCTTAGGTAATGAGTGCCAGGCATGAACAACTCCATTAAAAAAGATGAATTTCCGAACATCCATTCTTGAGTGTCTTTTTTCCATCTTCAGAAACCAGAAGCAGAATTTTCTCAATCTCCAAATGGTGTCTTGTGTTTGAATCTTGAATTGCATCACATCATCACATTATCACATCATTGAGTAACACTGTACATTATATTGCAGAGAAAGAGGGTAAGGCTGTTCATCTTGGCTATGCAGAGAAGTGTGATCTGGTTGGCCTGACCCAGCAAGTGACTCACGGTTCCTTTGACCCTTCGTCGTCACCTCCTGTGGGTGTCCTGGATGTGGTGGGCAAGGACAGGAGGTGAGGGACTGTGCTGGGTTACTGATGTATTTATTTTTCTTATCATCATCATCATAATTAATCTCTTTATATTACACTGATGATTTTTATAATTATCCGTAACCTTAATGCATCAAAAACAAGGTAAATTATCAGCTGAATTAAGTCAGCATTCTGTTATTTCATTCAACATTATTTTATACATCGTTCTAATTCCATCTCAGTAAAGTATGAAAACAAATAATACCTTTCAATTAATTTATCTGCAGTGACTATCTTTAACCCTTCTCATAACACTTAAGGTTGGCCTGGCAAGCGCTGGGACCCATGACGAGGGATGAAGCCAAACAACAGTTCATTAGCAAACTCTCAGACCTTGTGCCAACCTTCCGCCCTTACGTGGAGGCTCTGTGGGCCGACAAACTAGAGAAGGAGAGACTAGCGTGAGTGTTTTATTACTTTATGTGCTATTAATTCAACTTTTTTTTCATAGGGTAATTACTATAGAATGCATGTCATTAGTACTTAATTGCTGTGGTCTTGTGTAGGTAATGCTTGGAAGGTAAATGTAGTGATGATATTGGATTTAATGAAGCCATTTAATCACCATCTCTCCAGTCACATTTTCTTGCGCTTAATTCATTCCTAACCCAACTTCTAACAGGAAAGAAGAGGAGGAACGGAAGAAGGAGGAGGAAGAGAGAAGAAAGCTGGAAGAGGAAGAACAGAGAAAGGAAGAGGAAGAGAGGAAAAAACAGGAGGAGACAAAGTATGTATAATGCGATGCGGTTGAATTAGTTTAAACCTCTATGACTCGGCAATCTGAATAACACAACACGCTATTATAATATACAATTTATTATTTATTATTTATTATTTCAGACGTCAGATCCAAGAAGCACTCAACCAACAGACATACGACCAGTTCAGGAAATACGCGGAGCAGCAGTACCCAGGCAACCCAGAGCAGGTGAGGCAAGGCGGGGTGAAGGGGATTTAGTTTAGAGCAAATGCAAGACAGATGAAAAAGTTGGAGTGAAACGGAATTGATAAGAAGAGATAACACTTACATAGAAATAGTAAAAAGAGTTAGAGTTGTGAAAGGTAGACATTGTAAAAGTATACCATTTTCAGAGCATGTTATCTCACTTTTTTTTTCCTTTTCTTGGTGACTAAATAGCAAGCAGTCCTGATCAGGCAGCTACAAGACCAACACTATCAGCAATACATGCAGCAGGTCTACCAGCAGCAGCTTCTCCTACAACAACAGCAGCAGCAGCAGCAGCAGGATCAGCAGGACCACCACCCCCTCGATAATGATGACGTCAATGAACAGGTAAAAGGAGAAAAAACTAAAATAATGATCCTGCAGACCCCAAACCTTTTCTTCTTGACCTCATGCATTTTTAGTTATTACAAGTGCAAGTTACAACCACTCTTGTTCGTACCATTCTAACTCTGCCGATGCTCAACTACCACTCCCTCGTTGGGGTCCCTCGTTGGGGTAATCTGGTTATTCTAGTTGGTCATCACATTTATATTCCATAGCTTTGAGTACTCTACGACTATTGTTTCTTATTAATTTATTTCCACTCGTTTTCAAAAGATGCTATTTTTCTTGAATATACAACAGCGCTTCCATTTATATTTTAAAACACGTATGCAGTGTATTAAGCGTTATTATATTTAACACAGGATGGGCAGGAGAGCCAGACTGACGGGGGGGAAGAGAGTCCCTGCCCGGCTGAGAACGGACACGACTCGGAAGGGGAAGGTGACTCAGAGGATGACGAGGAGGATGGTGAGACATTACGCTGAATTTTATCTTTAATCTAGTATTGTTCCGTGTGTGTGTGTGTGTGTGTGTGTGCATATATCTGCCTATTAACAA
The DNA here is from genome assembly GCA_036785275.1 of Cancer borealis. NCBI lineage: Eukaryota > Metazoa > Arthropoda > Malacostraca > Decapoda > Cancridae > Cancer > Cancer borealis. Next base: position 8,968 of record JAXIVD010005090.1, on the reverse strand, counting down.
CTCATCTTGTCATCTTTTTCGTCTCTGTAAAACCTCCCTCGTTTTGCATTATGGGGAAAGTCTTACTGTTAATGGCGATTCAATGTACACTTGCCACTCACAGCCTTATCACCTTTCAGACTCAAGCCAAAATGTTGCTCCGGCATCTATGTGGACAAGAAGAGATATTCAGGACTTCAAGGAGTCCATCAAACACGAGGGAGGAGACTCAGTCATCAAAGTGGGACATGGCGAGACTGTCACTGTAAGACTCTTCATTAACTGTTATATTATATGTTCTCACAACCTCGTACTGTAGTTTGCCGCAATTTTATTCTTTCTATAGTGCCATAAGTCCACTTTATATGCATTTTCATTTTCATTCTAATGGTCTGATCCTTCAAACTTAACTCAAAAACCTTAGTATGACACGACACACCAGGGCTCAAGGGGACATTTTGTAGGAGAGGATACAGAGGAGGGGCTTCCTAGACACCTTTTTTTGCCTTTTACGAACTGCAGGGATTAAGGTGATAGAATTTTTGTATTCCTCACAACAGGGTTAGTTAGTTAGTTAGCAAGATACCAGCATCCATGAGAGGTCTAGTCTGGCTGGCGATATATCCTTAACATCCTGTGAGCATCCTTGTCTTCCCAGGTTCGTGTCCCCACCCATGAGGACGGGACTTGCCTCTTCTGGGAGTTTGCCACCGACAGTTATGACATTGGGTTTGGTGTTTACTTTGAGTGGACGAAGGACTCCAGCAATGTTGTGTCTGTCCACATATCAGAGAGTGAGGACGAGGAAGAGGAGGAGGAGCCAGAAGGTACGACACTTATTTATTTTCTCTTATTTGTTGTGAGGAGATGAATTAATGTGAAAGATTCATGAGATAGGTGTGAGGGAATGGTTTGTGATGTGGTGTTGCATTGCAGGTGAAGGTGATGATGTGGAGAGGCTGGCAGGCAGGAAGTCTGAGGGCGGCCGGCCAGCCCAGTCAGTGATCATCCCTGTGTACCGCCGGGACTGTTACGAGGAGGTGTATGCCGGCTCACACTCCTACCCTGGCACTGGGGTCTACCTTCTTAAGTTTGATAACTCATACTCCCTGTGGCGCAGCAAGACCCTATACTACCGCGTCTACTACACCAGGTGAGGCCGCCCCTTCCCCTCCTGTGGCCCGGCCCTCCAGCCTCACAGGGAGGCAGGCCGGCCTCTCATGTGGGAGGTTTAGGTCCTGCAGCTCTTTTACCAGGAATGATAAATTTTTACAATTTTTGTATATATATTTTCTAGGAGGTCTAGGTTTTCACCAAAAATGGTTTTCACCAAAAATATGCTTGATTATTATTAGCAGAATTATTTGACAATGTATGTTTCACTTTGATGCATATACAAAGGTGTTTGTTATGAATCCTGCATTCATAAATATTATAGGCAATGAGAATCATGATGTAAAATTTGTTGTGTATATATATATAGAAATAATCAAGCTCAACTATCGATCTTTGTTAATATAATGATGGCGCTTTCATTGTCTAGACATGTTTCTAGCATTAGAAATCTTAGGAATATTTTTTCTCTGGTTGAGTGTTGATGTGTGGAGGTCTGGCACGGCCGTTCTCAGTTTTGTGTGCCTGGCTGGGCTCTGCGTCTCTTAGTTCTTTCATCAATGGAATACCAAATCTTGCAGAAATCTGCAATACTGTAATGATGGAACTTCTTGATCAGTTGTCAAGAGCTTACAGTGAGTTTTGTTTCAGTGAAATACTTTCTGATTGGCTCTTGTCAAATGCAATATCATTGGTATAAGTACAAATTTTTCTTGATAGCAGAAACACTGATAAAGCTTATTTATAAGCTGGGATTTCTTCCCAGCAGAATTGAATCTGAAGATATTTTCATGTCCTTGAAACCAAGTTGTCATCTGAGAGACCCTCCAACGTCCACCAGCCAGCAACACACCAAGCATAGGTCGATTGGTGGGAAGCATTTCTGGCACAACTAAATTTTGGCATTCTAGAAAATATTGAGTAATAGCAATGATGAATTGTGAACAACTTTAAAGTTCCAAAATGTAGAGTGTTTTTCCTTTTGTTTGCAATGAAATACAATACACAAACTCACTGGGAGTGTACTGTTTGTAAGTGTAACTGGAATTTCTTCCACACTTTTATAGAATATTCACTGTGTTGCTTGAATTGATCTGATGCTTACATGATATTTGTTTTTGCCAGTGTGTCTTCATTGCATTCAAGTTTTGATGCTTGTGTTGTCTGGTGCATGCACAAATACCAGTGCTTCCATGTAGAGGAGCTCAAGGGCTTGGCAAGTTGGCTGCTGGGCTCAATTTATAGCTTTGCTTCAAGCTGTTGTGCTCCACACGTCATACCATCTTCTTGTTCTCAATTTTGGTGACTTCCAGCAACAAAAATGTGAAGGAAACTTATTTTTTCTCTAAGATGTTTCCTTTACGTCTGTGGTTTTGTAAGAGGTCTTCATTAATTAGTGTTACAATTTCTTGATTACTTAATTACAGTAGGAGGTGGCAGTTGTATGAAAAATAAAGGTGATGATGTAACATGAATCGTGATTGATGGATGCGTCTCAAGTAAGGCCAAAGGAACAGTGATATCAAAGCAAAAATGATGTTGAACTGCAACCTTCAAGACATCAACTCTAGACTGACTAAAGCTTATGGAAACAAACGGCACCAATTCTCATTCCTTTCAATTCTGAATATTTGCTAAATCCACATTATCTCTGGTCGATGAAATGTATACCAAACAATTCCTGAACACTGCATTTCCACATTAATTAAAACACGTATATGTCAAATCTGGCGCCTTTACCACTAGAGCAAAGTGACATTTCTTATTCTTCTTAATTGAAAGTACGTACATGATCAAAGTCTTACTACAACCTCTGTGGTAATGGCACCAGCCTGGTCATGTATCAGTGGCTAGGCTGGAAGTATACTGCCACTGTGTTCTGCTTGTTGGAAAAGGATAACAATAGCCACGAAACGAGCTGGCTGGGAAATGCCTCGTCTTTATCTTCAAAATTAGCTGTATGTCTTCATTTCAAATATGAAACAGCCAGCTTTGATGTGTACATGTAGAACAGTGTGCACATAATGCAGTATTGTATTGGCTACAAAACACATTAAGTACTTGCATTGATCTGTATTTTCTCTTTCTTTTCTTCTATGATGCCAGATAGGAAGTTTTCATTTGAAGCATTCAGTCATTACTGAAGTTTTATCAAGACAACAAACCAATCACCATTTTTCTTTGTTTTGAAACTTATTCAACATGTGCATGAAACCATAAAGCAAATATATGCTTTTAAAGAGCACAAAACACAAATATTTACTTTGAATTACATCTGCACTAAATTTTATATTCTTCTGGGTTCAGTGATACAGCCAGGATTCCCACATTAAAACACTATCTTTTTACTATGCAACTTTGAACATCAACAAAGTACATTCAAGTTGCATTGTCATTGTAGAAATATTGTGGTCAACCTGAGCAAACTATTAATGCATGAAGGAAAAGATGGAGTTAAAACTGCCACTGTATGCGTGTGTGTGCGTGTGTGTGTGTGTGCATCGAAGGCAAAGAGAATGATACGCTCTAATCTTGCTTGTATGTTTAGAACCAATCATCTCTCCTTCATTGAGCGGCTGCAGCAACAGTTCAGTGGGTCAACAGGCAAATGAACCACCTTGTTCCTTCTCCTTTACCTCAATGAGCGGTGAGAGTAAACAAATGAACCCACTTCTCTTTTCTCCATCCTTGTTAAAAGTTAGTGGGCAGTGGGTCTGAGGGTGTCTGATTGCCTGTCTGTCACTTGTTATTCTGTCACCTTGGCTACAGGGAGGCGAGGTGGTTTGGTTTCTAAACAGTGTGCATTAAGGAATTTTACCTATGTGTTCTAACCATGTAAGCTGGTTTTCTACAAGCAGATTAGTGCTGTTTTATGTACTTATGAGTAGCAATTGCATTTTTAATGTAAAGTTATCACATTTATATTTAGGTGATGCTTACTCACCAAGATAAATGTAGTATATTAACTCATTTATAGCTATTTTCTGCTCCGTGAATGGCAGGACTCCAGGAGTGAAATGTGTGGAAATGTTAGAGGAAAGGCTTGTTTTGCAAACACTTGTTTTAGCTATAACAACATGTACTCATTTCCATTGTGTTCTCTATACGTATAATGGACAAAAGAAACTCAGATTGCAAAATGCTGAACAACTTATAAAAAGTTGACAAACTGAACCTACACATGCATTTAGCAAGAATACAACCCTCTGTATATACCATTACACAAGCTACTAATTGTTACAGTGTGGATGGATGACCATTAGCTTGTACATTAGGTAGAACGTTGGCCTGTTTCCTTACTGGACTTGCCGGCACAACCTCATCGTGTTAGATTTTTGTTGACTTTTATGCGAGTTTCCCTTTTAGGCTTTGTTCCTTTCTCCTGTGGCTGCAGGTGGGACACGGGGAGGGTGACAAGGGTGAGGGGATGGTGAGGGATGGTGCAGCTAATGGGATAGTGAGTGAGTGACACAGAGCTTAAGGGATGATGGTGAGGGTTGAGAATGAGTGACAACTGCTCTGAGGGATCAAGTTAATACTCTCAGCCAAATGTTATCAGGTTTATGAAGAAAATACCTCCATTGCAAACTGAAAATGATGTGAGAAATTGTATGTTTGTTATAAATTCAATGTATCAACAAAATTAGCTGTGTGTTGGCAGAGCAAATGTATACTGATGTAAACTATAATGATGTTACCTGAACTTATTAATTTATGTAGATAACACTACGAGTTAATGTTGACTTTGTTGAATTAGACCTTAAGTAGAAAATGAATGTAAAATTAGATACACTAATGGATTGTTTTTTCTTTTTGGGGGAAATTTAAGTGGTGAGGATGGTTGGTGTTGATAGTGATGGTGATGGTGAAGGAAGGAAAGTGAGTTTAAAGCTGTTGATGTAGATAGTGTCTGATGCAAATGGAAAAGCTTTATATTCATACTAAATAAAATATAATTAAATACCTAGTTTTTCCATTGTGCTTTATGTATACCTATTATATAATGATTGACGAGAGAGAGAGAGAGAGAGAGAGAGAGAGAGAGAGAGAGAGAGAGAGAGAGAGAGAGAGAGAGAGAGAGAGAGAGAGAGAGAGACTTCCAGATAACAACCAATATACAACTAACAACCTAATCCAACCATCCCTGCAAAATGTTTCCTTCTGAATTATATGACAAAGACACATTGCGAGGCCCACACGTGACGCCTAAATGCACTTCATCAATATGACATTTTAGACTTGCATGATGAACAGCAAAAAATAATGATTTAATATAAGCAGGAACGTGACCATTGCATTAAAATTTCCTTTCAAATGACTACAATAAAATTAAAAAGGTTTGGACACTTACCACGACATTAAATTTCACTTTTCTGTTACGTACTCTCAAAATATGGGGATGATTTATCTAATACTTTTTATGACATTTTATCAAATGGTTTTACGTAGTCATAGTAGTAGTATAAGTAGTAGTAATAATAGTAGTAGTAGTAATATTGGTGATAATATTACTACTACTACTACTAAAAAAACAAAAACAAAAAAAACATCAATAATCACAATAACAACACATTACAGTTTCACCTTAACAACACTTACAACACACACACACACACACACACACACACACACACACACACACACACACACACACACACATTACCACGAGTCACAAAACACACCATAACACAACACTCCTCTTCACCTTCCAACCTTTCCATAGCCACCTCACGCCCAACACAAGCAGCTTTACACCACTGCAGCTAAACACGAGGAGGCTGCTAGACACCAGAGTACGGCTGACGTGCTGGCGTGCTGTAGTGCTGTGTTAGTGCTATTAATTACGGCCTTTATAGCATCGTTACTGTTAATTCCCTTCATCCCGCAGCTCAGGGGAGAATAACGTTACTGTAGGACTGTCTGTAGGTCCTTCAAGGTTCTTTTATATAGCTCGTAATTCCCTTAATGCTAAATGTGATGAGTTCTTATACCCTAACCTCGCTTGCCTTGCCTTGCCTTGCCTCGCCTTTCCTTGCTCCTCTATTGTACTTTACGCTACTATGCCCTTTGATTACTCTCTCTCTCTCTCTCTCTCTCTCTCTCTCTCTCTCTCTCTCTCTCTCTCTCTCTCTCTCTCTCTCTCTCTGAAATAGCCTCGTGACACACCTGGCGGCGTTAATTAGTGGTTATGAAGGAAGTAGGTCTCCCCAGCACAGGTAAGGAGGGGGTGAAGGGGGAGAGGGAATAGGGAGGAGAGAGGGGGGATAGAGGGAGGGAGGGGAAGGAGGGAGGGAGGGAGAGGGAGGACAAAGGACTGCCTCAGGATTGGCTCACAAAAATAAACACAAGGAAATTAGAAGAAAGAAAAGGTGATGAGATGACACCTATTTTGAAAGCAAATTGTAATACGTATATAATGATGATGATGATGATAATAATAATAATAATAATAATAATAATAATAATAATAATAATAATAATAATAATGATAATGATAGTATACTTAGGTTTCAATAAAGTTTTTGACAGAGTTCCTCATGAAAGTTTAGTATGGAATATAAATACATAGGTGTTAAAGGGAACGTAATGTAATGGCAGGTGGAATTTAACGGATAAAAGTGGAATTTAATCATGAAATAATGGAAAGAGTGTAACATAATAAATATTACTGGAAGAAATTGTTTTTGTGCACCAAGAAAACATTCACAGTTATGAAGAAAAATATGATAAAATAGTATAAAATATTGGAAGACCACACACACACACACACACACACACACACACACACACACACACACACACACACACACACACACACTTGCTCCTAAACTTAAACAGAAAAGGACTCCTACACTCAGCTGCTTCGAACGCACTCACACACCCACACACCCACGCCCACACCTTTCCTCCCTCATCTTTATAATGAGGTAATTACAACGGCCCACACGTGAAGTCGATCATTACACGCACTAATTAACGAGCCTCGCCCGTTAGTGTAGTTTGTACGCTAGAATTAATTATCGCATCGGGATAATTCGACGGTAAATCACGACTAATCTCTTGCTCACCTGATTAATGTCTGAGGTGGGAGACGAAGCCTAACGCCCGCCGCCCTGCAACGCCGCCCACGCCTCCGCCCACGCCCACGCCTCCGCCCCATCTCGCCTTGCCTCGCCTCGCCTCGCCACTTCGGCAAGACTGTTCTGGCTACACACTAAGATACAAAATAAATAGATAAATAATAATAATAGAAATGTGAATAAACATATCAAAAAGTTAAATAAATGGATATGAGAATATACTAAATTAGGAAGAAAAAATATAGTTAAATCTAAGAAGTGATTGGTTAACTATTAAACAAAATTGGTCATTATTATTGGTCATTATTATCTATGGAATTATATCATCACTGGTAACACTGTCGTACGATAGTAATACTGCGGAATAGTGAAATTGGCAACATTGTATTAATTAAGTGTTAAGGTCTGGCAATACTGTGGAGTTTAAGTACTAACACGGTATTGGTAATACTGTGGAGCTGTAACTAATACTGGCAACACTGCAGAGGATGATTAATATGTGACAAGACAATTAGACTAAACGACGTGGCGCCACAGAGGATAATTAAGCTTTAGGCAACACTAATAACATTATAGTATTTTAACACTCACAACACAAATATATAAATAATACAAAGGGATAATACACAATTCAATGAAGGGGTATTAGTGTTATTATTTGCTTTTAGTAACACTGAATTGCGTTTTCTTTTGTCTGCTTGTGTTCAATTTTGTGTATGTATTTTTTTTGTATTATTGTTATTATTACTTTCCTTATTTTTATTGCACAATGTTATCTATCAATGTTTTTAAAAGTGTATAATTCCTATTCTTAACTTTAATGTTTTTCTATGTGTATGTGTGTATTATTTTCTTCTCAGTTCGTAATGTATTCCAAAATTTCATCTCTACTTTCAAATTAATGTAAAATAATCCATCTCTTCCTTATTATTTTCCTTACATTTTCCTTTTCGTACGTATGTGATGAATCAAACGCAATTCCTTATTTTAATCTTATTTTTCTGGTCTTATTTTCTTGTATATATATGACGAGAATATAGTGAGTCTGACGGTGGGCCGCCTGTCTGTCTGTCTGTCTGTCCGTATGTTTGTCTGTCTGCCTTTCACGTCCGCCAGCTGTCATATTTCATCATAACTGAGGCCTCATCTGTCTCCCTCATGATGCACAGACCTGCCACTTTATCTCATCTACCTCTGTAATTCATCATCTACAACACACACACACACACACACACACACACACACACACACACACACACACACACACACACACACACACACACACACACCCTTCCACGAATAACACTACTACTACTACTACTACTACTACTACTACTACTACTACTACTACTACTACTACTACTACTACTACTACTGATGTTCCCTTACAACCAATAAATAACCTGCAAAAAATAAAAAATAGTGGGATTTGGAATCGTTCCCAAGATCGAAAAATAAAGAGTTTGCGATCAAGAACTAAAAGAAAAAATAAAGAAAATGAACCCACGATTTTCCTTCGTACAAAAATTTTAAAGAGAAGAAGTAGAAGGATGAGGAGGAGGAGGAGGAGGAGGAGGAGGAGGAGGAGGAGGAGGAGGAGGAGGAGGAGAAGGAGGAGGAGAAGAAGAATAACGAGAACAAGAAAAAAATGGAAAAGAGAATAAAATTAATAACAAAAAATAAATATAAATAATAAAGAAAAAAACCAGGAACGATAAAATAACAACAAATAAAGACAGTAAGATAGGCAATACATAGGAAAACAATACAGAAAATGGAGATAAAAAAGGGATAAC
>JAXIVD010005089.1:30000-31319 GCA_036785275.1 Cancer borealis | reverse complement strand
CTACACTTACCACACCGGAATATCCTACATACTGCGTCCTACATCCTACACTACAACACAACTCTTTAAGCCACGTCCCTGCAGCGCTACACACCCCCATAAGGACGCTCCTCCTCACCCACCAACACTGAAACACGACTCACTCACACCACGACGCGACCACCTGAGTGCCTTGCGACCCACACACACACCTGCGTCACGGCCTCCTTCAGGTAACAACGAGGAGGAGGAGGAGGTGGAGGAGGTGGGAGGAGGAGGAGGAGGAGGAGGAGGAGGAGGAGGAGGAGGAGAAGGAGGAGGAGGAGGAGGAGAAGGAGGAGGAGGAGGAGGTAATGTTGTTTTAAAGAAAGGAAGGAGGAAGGAAAGTCACTTGTCGTTATCTTTTTACAAACGAGACAGTGATGCTAAAAAAAAATGGGAAGAATGAACGAAAAAGGATGATGAAATATGAAGAATGAATAAATAAGTGAAGTATGATGATTAAATAGATTAATGAATGAAGAAATACATCAATGAATAATAAAATTGATAAATGTACAATAGAAATCTCACCTGAATAAACCCCAATAAACTTGATGGACTCAATGGTCTTACCTGAAAGAAGAGAAAAGAAAAGTTTAATTAATCAATCAAACTTATACACATCAACTTATCTATCTCTCTGTCCATACATCTATCTATTTACCTATCAATCAACAAATGCATCTATCTACCTGTATGTGCATTGTGTGTATGTATTCATTTATATACTAACATTTCCATACAACTCATACACACAAATAGACACACACAAAACGAAAGTGAGTCTGCTTCAAGATAACATAATATTCACAACTTTTACACCACACTCGTGGTTGGTAGACGGAGAGATGAATTATGCAAGTCACCTCTTACATAACAATGGTATTACACCGTTTTAGGAATGTCACAGGAAGAGAGAAAAAGGAAGAGGAAACACACTTGCCTTGATCTAATGAGTAGATTATATACACCTCTACACCCACACCCACACACACACACACACACACACACACACACACACACACACACACACACACACACACACACACACCTGTCTATCTATCTATTTATCTATTTATATATCTGTCTATTTGGGTTTATGTCTATCTAATTAGTAACTTTCTACTATATACAAACAGAACTCAGTATTTCATTTATAATACTGATGAAATGGGAGTGGAGGCATGTATGTATGTATCCGTGTATGTATGTATGTATGTATGTATGTGTGTATGTATCTGGCGCCAATAATCATTAGTATCCTCGTCTACCTCATCTAATTAAAGGGAGAGAGATAT
>JAXIVD010005089.1:0-27500 GCA_036785275.1 Cancer borealis | reverse complement strand
TCCTGAAGTACTGCAAACATTCATCAGGGACTGGGAAAGTCTCATCCACCTCCTCAACCCACGTCTTACTGGCTGTCTCTGCCGACTGTAAGGATCCACTCCCTTGAATGGAGGATCCACGTTCTTGAATGGAGAATCCACGCCCTTGAACGGAGGATCCACTCCTTCTAATGGATGATCCGCGGCCTGGAGTGGTATATCCACGCCCCCAAGTGGATGGTCCGCGTCGCTGATTAGCTAAGCCGCGTTGTTTCCTACCCGATGCGCTGTCCTGATTGGCTGACACACATTCTTCCTTGCACAACCCTCGCTCACTCTTCTTTGATGATGGACTCACCGCCACGTCGGGCTTTGGAGTCTTAAGAACATCAGCCCAAGATTTAACTTTTGCCTTGGGCTCAGAGGGCATGATGGCAGCCTGTGGTGGCGACGCATCCTTTCCGGAGGACGACTGGCTTGTAACAGTTGACCCGCGGCAACCAGTACCAGACTCACCTTCCTTAGTGCTGGGCTTGATGTCTGTCTTCTGTAACGCTGCACTTGCTGCAACTTTCCCGGAGGACGACTGGCTTCTAACCTTCCCGGAGGACGATTGGCAACGAGGACCAGATGCACGTCCCTTAGTGCTCCTTGACTTGATGTCCGTTTTCTGTGACGCAGTACTTGCTGCAACCTTCACTTCAGGCTTGGGATCCTTCACTACTTGAGCCCAACACTTAGTGAGAGGCTGAGGCTGGGCGGGCACGAGGACAGCCGTTGAGACCTGAGTGCTAGAGATCTTTTTCTGCATGACACGTGATGTGCCACGCGCCGCAGTGCTTCTTTCTTGGCGCCGATTGTCTGGCCTTTTAACACGTCGTACAGAACCTTGCTTGCTTCCTTCTTTCCGCTGAGATCCTCGTAACTGTGCCTGAGAGTGTGACTTATTGTCCTTACTCACTAATCCCTGAGTGCCAGTGTTTGGTTCTCGCCTTGCAACACGTGACTTGGAATTCTGAGTTCTTTGTCCTACGTCCTTAGCACCTTTGGGACGGTCCTTGCCTCGTAATCCCTTGTTTTCTTTGCCTGATTTATTAACATTAATGCCTGTTTCTCTCTTTCGTCTACTGCCATTTTGTTTCTTCCTATCAGGTGCTCCAGTATCTTGTTTGGGTGTCGTCTTGCCTTGTTGCTGAGGTGTGTTTGTTTTTGAGCAAATCTGGATGGCAGTCTGCTCTGCCTCTGCGATCATCTGCTTCTTTTGCTGTTTTTTCTTGTTCTTGACCTCCGTCCACGTGGCCTCACTGTCAGTGTTTGAAGGTTTTTGGAGTGTTTCATTCTGGATGATTGGACTTGTTTTCAGTGTGGAGACGTGCTGAGTTCCTTTGTTTATTGGTGTTACAGTCTGTGTTTCCATCTTATTATTAACACTGTCAACACTTTCCTTTCCTTCTTTTTCATTAAATTCACTGCTTTCCTTTTCTGATGAGACACGTGACTTGGGATTCTGAGTTCCTTGTCCTACGTCCTTACCCCTTTTGGGACGATCCTTGCCTCGTAATCCCTTGTTTTCTTTGCCTGTTTTCTTCACATCAATGCCTGTTTCTCCCTTTCGCCCTGTGTCATTTTCTTTCCTCTTATCAGTCTTGCCTTGCTTGATGGCAGTCTGCTCTGCCTCTGCGATCATCCGCTTCTTTCGCTGCTTTTTCTTGTTCTTGACCTCCGTCCACATGACCTCACTGTCAGTGTTTGAAGGTGTTTGGAGTGTTTCCTTCAGGTTTATTGGACTTTTTTTCAGCGTGGAGACGGGCTGAGTTCCTTTGTCCATTGCTGTTACAGTCTGTCTTTCCATCTTGTTATTATCATTGATAACATTTTTCTTTCCTTCCTTTTCGTTGACTTCACTGCTTTCCTTTTCTGATGACATTAATATATCTTCCTCTCGAACCTCTTCATTAACTAGAACTTCATCCACTTCCATAGTAGTCAAGACACCTTCCTTTACGCTTGTCTCGATCAAGTTTTCTTGTGTGCATGGAGGGGTAACATGCATCAATTCCTGTCCGTCTGATTCTAGCTCTTCTTCATCCTCTTGTGTAGTAGTAAAGAAGAGTTCATCATTGTAGTTTTCAGAAGAGTGTTCATCCTCCATTGTTGGGATAACATATTCTAGTTCCATTACTGTTACTGGAACACTCTGCGTCTTGGTGGTTCCCTTGCACCACCAAGCGCCAAACACACAGGACATGAAACACACAACACTTAGAACAAAACCACTGAACAAGAACACTTTGGTTTTGAAGTCTTCATGGTCCTGGTGCGCCAACACTACTTGTTCCTGAAGACAGCTGAGGCGTTCCTTGGCTTCACTCAGCCTCCAGAACACCGTCCACCAGCTGGATTCTCCTTCAACACCACACACTTCCAGAGGGTTGATTGCAGCATCAGGTTTCAGTGGACCAAGCCACCACAAACCCGACACAGCCTGCCTCACCTGGCCAAGCGTGGTGGTGTGAGGGTCCTCGGCCTCCCACTGTTCCATTGTCTTATGAAGGTTTCGCGAGGTGTCCAGAGCATCCCACGCCATGACGGAGATGCAGAGTGACGCCAACACTATGGCGAAAGTCATCAATATTCGTCCTAGTTTGGTCTTCTTATTCTTTATATCTTGTTTTTTATCTCCTTCGTATGCTGTATTTATGTCAGCCATCTTGTTTTTCTTCATATTCATAAAGAAATTCACAAAGGATGATAACATATTAACCTCACCCATTTCTAACACACTAGGATCACTTGTCACTATGGATTTGTTCTGCATGTTTGTTTTTATATATAGTTTTAGTCGAGGTTGATTCACCAAGGTGACGAGACTATAGGGAGAGAATATAGGAGCGTATTGGGGTAGTTATTTTCGGTGTAAGAATTCTAACTCCAACCTCCACTGCAGCTTGGAGTTAAAGACCTTTGTGTTTACTAAAATCATCTGCAGCTTGGAGTTGAAGACCACGTGTTTCCTTCATGGTAGTAATAAATAAGAAAATAAATAAATAAATAAATAGAATAATATTAATAATAATAAAACCAATTATGTAGTTTTCGGGTATATATTCTTATGTTCATATGTATTAACTCTCTCTCTCTCTCTCTCTCTCTCTCTCTCTCTCTCTCTCTCTCTCTCTCTCTCTCTCTCTCTCTCTCTCTCTCTCTCTCTCTCTCTCTCTCATCCCCCCTATACCGGCGGGACTCTACAGAAAAGCCAGTCAGTCAATTAGCTATCTAGCCAGCCAGTCAGTCAAGCAGATAGGCAAGCAGTCATCTTGCACATGAGATAATCAGTTAAGTAGACAAGCAACCAGAAAGTCAACCAAACAGCCAGTCATTCGGAAAGCCAGTTTAATTACTCAGCCAGTCAGCCAGTCATTAAAACAGTCAATCAGCCAGCTAGTCATTCGGAAAAGCAGTTCAATTACCCACTCAGTCAATAAGTCAATCAATCATTCTTACATCAAGCTCAATCAGTAAGCCCCTCAGCTAGGCAGCCACACATTCCCTCGTACCAGTAATCCCCAAGCATGCATCGCCGTCACCGCCTCGTCGTCACATTGCTGGAGCTGGTGACATGTGACGGCGATGACGGGCGATGGCGATGGCGGGAATACACTCACTATGTATCTCCATGTTAGTGTGTGTAGTGTGTGTATTGTGTATTACATTCAACAACAACAACAACAACAACAACAACAACAACAACAACAACAACAACAACAACAACAACAACAACAAAAACAAAAACAACAACAACAACAACAACAACAACAACAACAACAACACGAAAATAATGCTCTGTATAATAACACTACCACAAAAAAATTCAGGTTTGTATAAATATAAAGTCATTCTAATAAGTTTATCAAATGTTTATTTTGAGTTATACTACAATGGTTTTATGTTCATGACATTTTGAAAAATATTTCTTTTCCGTATATATAACAATTGCTGTTTAAACACAATAGTAAATAATAATATAACAGAACCAAACTGTAATTCCTGCAAACATAACATATTTCCTTCAAGAAAATATTGTTTTTCACATTCCTCATATTGTTTCAAAACTTAAATTTCATCCTTTACGTGCAAAGGAGTTGTGGTGAGTGATAATGAGACTCATTGACTGGAAGCTCCGCGCCTCAACCTGAGCCTCAACGACCCTCAACGGTGCACGACTGGCTGTCCTTTTCCTGCGACGGTAGTGTCATTCTAACACCAACATTCTAACTACTACTACTACTTGGGTTGCTTCACCACCTAACCATGGGATGAGGGTGAGCGGGCACGAGGACAGCCGATGACACTTGAGTGCCACACACTGCCTGCCTCGGTGCCAGTCCTGAAGTACTGCAAACATTCATCAGGGACTGGGAAAGTCTCATCCACCTCCTCAACCCACGTCTTACTGGCCGTCTCTGCCGACTGTAAGGATCCACTCCCTTGAATGGATGATCCACGTTCTTGAATGGAGAATCCACGCCCTTGAACTGAGGATCCATTCCCTTGAAGGGAGGATCCACTCCTTCTAATGGATGATCCGCGGCCTGGAGTGGTATATCCACGCCCCCAAGTGGATGGTCCGCGTCGCTGATTGGCTAAACCTCGTTGATTCCTACCCGATGCGCTGCCCTGATTGGCTGACACACATTCTTCCTTGCACAACCCTCGCTCACTCTTCTTTGACGCTGGACTCACCGCCACGTCGGGCTTTGGAGTCTTAAGAACATCAGCCCAAGATTTAACTTTTGCCTTGGGCTCAGAGGGCACGATGGCAGCCTGTGGTGGCGATGCATCCTTCCCGGAGGACGACTGGCTTGTAACAGTTGACCCGCGACAACCAGTACCAGACTCACCTTCCTTAGTGCTGGGCTTGATGTCTGTCTTCTGTGATGCTGCACTTGCTGCAACTTTCCCGGAGGACGACTGGCTTCTAACCTTCCCGGAGGACGATTGGCAACTAGGACCAGATGCACGTCCCTTAGTGCTCTTTGACTTGATGTCCGTTTTCTGTGACGCTGTACTTGCTGCAACCTTCACCACAGGCTTGGGATCCTTCACTACTTGAGCCCACCCCTTAGTGAGGGGCTGAGGCTGGGCGGGCACGAGGACAGCCGTTGAGACCTGAGTGCTAGGGACCTTTTTCTGCATGACACGTGATGTGCCACGCGCCGCAGTGCTTCTTTCTTGGCGCCGATTGTCTGGCCTTTTAACACGTCGTACAGAACCTTGCTTGCTTCCTTCTTTCCGCTGAGATCCTGGTAACTGTGCCTGAGAGTGTGACTTATTGTCCTTACTCACTGACCCCTGAGTGCCAGTGTTTGGTCCTCGTCTTGCAGCACGTGACTTGGGATTCTGAGTTCCTTGTCCTACGTCCTTAGCACCTTTGGGACGGTCCTTGCCTCGTAATCCCTTGTTTTCTTTGCCTGATTTATTAACATTAATGCCTGTTTCTCCCTTTCGTCTACTGCCATTTTGTTTCTTCCTATCAGGTGCTCCAGTATCTTGTTTGGGTGTCGTCTTGCCTTGTTGCTGAGGTGTGTTTGTTTTTGAGCAAATCTGGATGGCAGTCTGCTTTGTCTCTGCGATCATCTGCTTCTTTCGCTGTTTTTTCTTGTTCTTGACCTCCGTCCACGTGGCCTCACTGTCAGTGTTTGAAGGTGTTTGGAGTGTTTCATTCTGGATGATTGGACTTGTTTTCAGTGTGGAGACGAGCTGAGTTCCTTTGTTTATTGGTGTTACAGTCTGTGTTTCCATCTTGTTATTAACACTGTCAACACTTTCCTTTCCTTCTTTTTCATTGACTTCACTGTTTTCCTTTTCTGATGAGACACGTGACTTGGGATTCTGAGTTCCTTGTCCTACGTCCTTACCCCTTTTGGGACGATCCTTGCCTCGTAATCCCTTGTTTTCTTTGCCTGTTTTCTTCACATCAATGCCTGTTTCTCCCTTTCGCCCTGTGTCATTTTCTTTCCTCTTATCAGTCTTGCCTTGCTTGATGGCAGTCTGCTCTGCCTCTGCGATCATCCGCTTCTTTCGCTGCTTTTTCTTGTTCTTGACCTCCGTCCACATGACCTCACTGTCAGTGTTTGAAGGTGTTTGGAGTGTTTCCTTCAGGTTTATTGGACTTTTTTTCAGCGTGGAGACGGGCTGAGTTCCTTTGTCCATTGGTATTACAGTCTGTCTTTCCATCTTGTTATTATCATTGTTAACATTTTTCTTTCCTTCCTTTTCGTTGACTTCACTGCTTTCCTTTTCTGATGACATTAATATATCTTCCTTTCGAACCTCTTCATTAACTAGAACTTCATCCACTTCCATAGTAGTCAAGACACCTTCCTTTACGCTTGTCTCGATCAAGTTTTCTTGTGTGCATGGAGGGGTAACATGCATCGATTCCTGTCCGTCTGATTCTAGCTCTTCTTCATCCCCTTGTGTAGGAGTAAAGAAGAGTTCATCATTGTAGTTTTCAGAAGAGTGTTCATCCTCCATTGTTGGGATAACATATTCTAGTTCCATTACTGTTACTGGAACACTCTGCGTCTTGGTGGTTCCCTTGCACCACCAAGCGCCAAACACACAGGACATGAAACACACAACACTTAGAACAAAACCACTGAACAAGAACACTTTGGTTTTGAAGTCTTCATGGTCCTGGTGCGCCAACACTACTTGTTCCTGAAGACAGCTGAGGCGTTCCTTGGCTTCACTCAGCCTCCAGAACACCGTCCACCAGCTGGATTCTCCTTCAACACCACACACTTGCAGAGGGTTGATTGCAGCATCAGGTTTCAGTGGACCAAGCCACCACAAACCCGACACAGCCTGCCTCACCTGGCCAAGCGTGGTGGTGTGAGGGTCCTCGGCCTCCCACTGTTCCATTGTCTTATGAAGGTTTCGCGAGGTGTCCAGAGCATCCCACGCCATGACGGAGATGCAGAGTGACGCCAACACTATGGCGAAAGTCATCAATATTCGTCCTAGTTTGGTCTTCTTATTCTTTATATCTTGTTTTTTATCTCCTTCGTATGCTGTATTTATGTCAGCCATCTTGTTTTTCTTCATATTCATAAAGAAATTCACAAAGGATGATAACATATTAACCTCACCCATTTCTAACACACTAGGATCACTTGTCACTATGGATTTGTTCTGCATGTTTGTTTTTATATATAGTTTTAGTCGAGGTTGATTCACCAAGGTGACGAGACTATAGGGAGAGAATATAGGAGCGTATTGGGGTAGTTATTTCCGGTGTAAGAATTCTAACTCCAACCTCCACTGCAGCTTGGAGTTAAAGACCTTTGTGTTTACTAAAATCATCTGCAGCTTGGAGTTGAAGACCACGTGTTTCCTTCATGGTAGTAATAAATAAGAAAATAAATAAATAAATAGAATAATATTAATAATAATAAAACCAATTATGTAGTTTTCGGGTATATATTCTTATGTTCATATGTATTAACTCTCTCTCTCTCTCTCTCTCTCTCTCTCTCTCTCTCTCTCTCTCTCTCTCTCTCTCTCTCTCTCTCTCTCTCTCTCATCCCCCCTATACCGGCGGGACTCTACAGAAAAGCCAGTCAGTCAATTAGCTATCTAGCCAGCCAGTCAGTCAAGCAGATAGATAGGCAAGCAGTCATCTTGCACATGAGATAATCAGTTAAGTAGACAAGCAACCAGAAAGTCAACCAAACAGCCAGTCATTCGGAAAGCCAGTTTAATTACTCAGCCAGTCAGCCAGTCATTAAAACAGTCAATCAGCCAGCTAGTCATTCGGAAAAGCAGTTCAATTACCCACTCAGTCAATAAGTCAATCAATCATTCTTACATCAAGCTCAATCAGTAAGCCCCTCAGCTAGGCAGCCACACATTCCCTCGTACCAGTAATCCCCAAGCATGCATCGCCGTCACCGCCTCGTCGTCACATTGCTGGAGCTGGTGACATGTGACGGCGATGACGGGCGATGGCGGAAATACACTCACTATGTATCTCCATGTTAGTGTGTGTAGTGTGTGTATTGTATATTGCATTCAACAACAACAACAACAACAACAACAAAAACAACAACAACAACAACAACAACAACAACAACAACACGAAAATAATGCTCTGTATAATAACACTACCACAAAAAAATTCAGGTTTGTATAAATATAAAGTCATTCTAATAAGTTTATCAAATGTTTATTTTGAGTTATACTACAATGGTTTTATGTTCATGACATTTTGATAAATATTTCTTTTACGTATATATAACAATTGCTGTTCAAGCACAATAGTAAATAATAATATAACAGAACCAAACTGTAATTCCTGCAAACATAACATATTTCCTTCAAGAAAATATTGTTTTTCACATTCCTCATATTGTTTCAAAACTTAAATTTCATCCTTTACGTGCAAAGGAATTGTGGTGAGTGATAATGAGACTCATTGACTGGAAGCTCCGCGCCTCAACCTGAGCCTCAACGACCCTCAACGGTGCACGACTGGCTGTCCTTTTCCTGCGACGGTAGTGTCATTCTAACACCAACATTCTAACTACTACTACTACTTGGGTTGCTTCACCACCTAACCATGGGATGAGGGTGAGCGGGCACGAGGACAGCCGATGACACTTGAGTGCCACACACTGCCTGCCTCGGTGCCAGTCCTGAAGTACTGCAAACATTCATCAGGGACTGGGAAAGTCTCATCCACCTCCTCAACCCACGTCTTACTGGCCGTCTCTGCCGACTGTAAGGATCCACTCCCTTGAATGGATGATCCACGTTCTTGAATGGAGAATCCACGCCCTTGAACTGAGGATCCATTCCCTTGAAGGGAGGATCCACTCCTTCTAATGGATGATCCGCGGCCTGGAGTGGTATATCCACGCCCCCAAGTGGATGGTCCGCGTCGCTGATTGGCTAAGCCTCGTTGATTCCTACCCGATGCGCTGCCCTGATTGGCTGACACACATTCTTCCTTGCACAACCCTCGCTCACTCTTCTTTGACGCTGGACTCACCGCCACGTCGGGCTTTGGAGTCTTAAGAACATCAGCCCAAGATTTAACTTTTGCCTTGGGCTCAGAGGGCACGATGGCAGCCTGTGGTGGCGATGCATCCTTCCCGGAGGACGACTGGCTTGTAACAGTTGACCCGCGACAACCAGTACCAGACTCACCTTCCTTAGTGCTGGGCTTGATGTCTGTCTTCTGTGATGCTGCACTTGCTGCAACTTTCCCGGAGGACGACTGGCTTCTAACCTTCCCGGAGGACGATTGGCAACGAGGACCAGATGCACGTCCCTTAGTGCTCTTTGACTTGATGTCCGTTTTCTGTGACGCTGTACTTGCTGCAACCTTCACCACAGGCTTGGGATCCTTCACTACTTGAGCCCACCCCTTAGTGAGGGGCTGAGGCTGGGCGGGCACGAGGACAGCCGTTGAGACCTGAGTGCTAGGGACCTTTTTCTGCATGACACGTGATGTGCCACGCGCCGCAGTGCTTCTTTCTTGGCGCCGATTGTCTGGCCTTTTAACACGTCGTACAGAACCTTGCTTGCTCCCTTCTTTCCGCTGAAATCCTGGTAACCGTGCCTGAGAGTGTGATTTATTGTCCTTACTCACTGACCCCTGAGTGCCAGTGTTTGGTCCTCGTCTTGCAGCACGTGACTTGGGATTCTGAGTTCCTTGTCCTACGTCCTTAGCACCTTTGGGACGGTCCTTGCCTCGTAATCCCTTGTTTTCTTTGCCTGATTTATTAACATTAATGCCTGTTTCTCCCTTTCGTCTACTGCCATTTTGTTTCTTCCTATCAGGTGCTCCAGTATCTTGTTTGGGTGTCGTCTTGCCTTGTTGCTGAGGTGTGTTTGTTTTTGAGCAAATCTGGATGGCAGTCTGCTCTGTCTCTGCGATCATCTGCTTCTTTCGCTGTTTTTTCTTGTTCTTGACCTCCGTCCACGTGGCCTCACTGTCAGTGTTTGAAGGTGTTTGGAGTGTTTCATTCTGGATGATTGGACTTGTTTTCAGTGTGGAGACGTGCTGAGTTTCTTTGTTTATTGGTGTTACAGTCTGTGTTTCCATCTTGTTATTAACACTGTCAACACTTTCCTTTCCTTCTTTTTCATTGACTTCACTGTTTTCCTTTTCTGATGAGACACGTGACTTGGGATTCTGAATTCCTTGTCCTACGTCCTTACTACTTTTGGGACGGTCCTTGCCTCGTAATCCCTTGTTTTCTTTGCCTGTTTTCTTCACATCAATGCCTGTTTCTCCCTTTCGCCCTGTGTCATTTTCTTTCCTCTTATCAGTCTTGCCTTGCTTGATGGCAGTCTGCTCTGCCTCTGCGATCATCCGCTTCTTTCGCTGCTTTTTCTTGTTCTTGACCTCCGTCCACATGACCTCACTGTCAGTGTTTGAAGGTGTTTGGAGTGTTTCCTTCAGGTTTATTGGACTTTTTTTCAGCGTGGAGACGGACTGAGTTCCTTTGTCCATTGGTGTTACAGTCTGTGTTTCCATCTTGTTATTATCATTGTTAACATTTTTCTTTCCTTCCTTTACGTTGACTTCACTGCTTTCCTTTTCTGATGACATTAATGTATCTTCCTCTCGAACCTCTTCATTAACTAGAACTTCATCCACTTCCATAGTAGTCAAGACACCTTCCTTTACGCTTGTCTCGATCAAGTTTTCTTGTGTGCATGGAGGGGTAACATGCATCGATTCCTGTCCGTCTGATTCTAGCTCTTCTTCATCCCCTTGTGTAGGAGTAAAGAAGAGTTCATCATTGTAGTTTTCAGAAGAGTGTTCATCCTCCATTGTTGGGATAACATATTCTAGTTCCATTACTGTTACTGGAACACTCTGCGTCTTGGCGGTTCCCTTGCACCACCAAGCGCCAAACACACAGGACATGAAACACACAACACTTAGAACAAAACCACTGAACAAGAACACTTTGGTTTTGAAGTCTTCATGGTCCTGGTGCGCCAACACTACTTGTTCCTGAAGACAGCTGAGGCGTTCCTTGGCTTCCCTTAGCCTCCAGAACACCGTCCACCAGCTGGATTCTCCTTCAACACCACACACTTGCAGAGGGTTGATTGCAGCATCAGGTTTCAGTGGACCAAGCCACCACAAACCCGACAAAGCCTGCCTCACCTGGCCAAGCGTGGTGGTGTGAGGGTCCTCGGCCTCCCACTGTTCCATCGTCTTATGAAGGCTTCGCGAGGTGTCCAGAGCATCCCACGCCATGACGGAGATGCAGAGTGACACCAACACTATGGCAAAAGTCATCAATATTCGTCCTAGTTTGGTCTTCTTATTCTTTATATCTTGTTTTTTATCTCCTTCGTACGCTGTACTTTCGTCAGCCATCTTGTTTTTCTTCATATTCATAAAGAAATTCACAAAGGATGATAACATATTAACCTCACCCATTTCTAACACACTAGGATCACTTGTCACTATGGATTTGTTCTGCATGTTTGTTTTTATATATAGTTTTAGTCGAGGTTGATTCACCAAGGTGACGAGACTATAGGGAGAGAATATAGGAGCATATTGGGGTAGTTATTTCCGGTGTAAGAATTCTAACTCCAACCTCCACTGCAGCTTGGAGTTAAAGACCTTTGTGTTTACTAAAATCATCTAGAGCTTGGAGTTGAAGACCACGTGCTTCCTTCATAGTAGCAATAAAAAAGAAAATAAATAAATAAATAAATACAATAATAATAATAATAATAAAACCAATTATGTAGTTTTCGGGTATATATTCTTATGTTCATATGTATTAACTCTCTCTCTCTCTCTCTCTCTCTTTCTCTCTCTCTCTCTCTCTCTCTCTCTCTCTCTCTCTCTCTCTCTCTCTCTCTCTCTCTCTCTCATCCCCCCTTTGCCTTCATCTATACCGGCGGGACTGTACAGAAAAGCCAGTCAGTCAATCAGCTATCTAGCCAGCCAGTCAGTCAAGCAGATAGGCAAGCAGTCATCTAGTACATGAGATAATCAGTTAAGTAGACAAGCAACCAGAAAGTCAACCAAACAGCCAGTCATTCGGAAAGCCAGTTTAATAACTCACCCAGTCAGCCAGTCATTAAAACAGTCAATCAGCCAGCTAGTCATTGGAAAAACAGTTCAATTACCCACTCAGTCAATAAGTCAATCAATCATTCTTACATCCAGCTCAGTCAGTAAGCCCCTCAGCTAGGCAGCCACACATTCCCTCGTACCAGTAATCCCCAAGCATGCATCGCCGTCACCGCCTCGTCGTCACATTGCTGGAGCTGGTGACATGTGACGGCAATGACGGGCGATGGCGATGGCGGGAATACACTCACTATGTATCTCCATGTTAGTGTGTGTAGTGTGTGTATTGTGTATTGCATTCAACAACAACAACAACAACAACAACAACAACAACAACAACAACAACAACAACAACAACAACAACAACAACAACAATACGAAAATAATGCTCTTCATAATAACACTACCACAAAAAAATTCAGGTTTGTATGAATATAAAGTCATTTTAATAAGTTTATCAATGTTTATTTTGAGTTATACTACAATGGTTTTATGTTCATGACATTTTAAAAAATATATCTTTTACGTATATATAACAATTGCTGTTCAAACACAATAGTAAATAATAATATAACAGAACCAAACTGTAATTCCTGCAAACATAACATATTTCCTTCAAGAAAATATTGTTTTTCACACTCCTCATATTGTTTCAAAACTTAAATTTCATCCTTTACGTGCAAAGGAGTTGTGGTGAGTGAGCCTCAACGACCCTCAACGGTGCACGACTGGCTGTCCTTTTCCTGCGACGGTAGTGTCATTCTAACACCAACATTCTAACTACTACTACTACTTGGGTTGCTTCACCACCTAACCATGGGATGAGGGTGAGCGGGCACGAGGACAGCCGATGACACTTGAGTGCCACACACTGCCTGCCTCGGTGCCAGTCCTGAAGTACTGCAAACATTCATCAGGGACTGGGAAAGTCTCATCCACCTCCTCAACCCACGTCTTACTGATTGTTTCTGCCGACTGTAAGGATCCACTCCCTTGAATGGAGGATCCACGTTCTTGAATGGAGAATCCACGCCCTTGAACGGAGGATCCACTCCCTTGAATGGAAGATCCATTCCTTCTAATGGATGATCCGCGGCCTGGAGTGGTATATCCACGCCCCCAAGTGGATGGTCCGCGTCGCTGATTGGCTAAGCCGCGTTGTTTCCTACCCGATGCGCTGCCCTGATTGGCTGACACGCATTCTTCCTTGCACAGCCCTCGCTCACTCTTCTTTGACGCTGGACTCACCGCCACGTCGGGCTTTGGAGTCTTAAGAACATCAGCCCAAGATTTAACTTTTGCCTTGGGCTCAGAGAGCACGATGGCAGCCTGTGGTGGCGATGTATCCTTCCCGGAGGACGACTGGCTTGTAACAGTTGACACGTGGCAACCAGTACCAGACTCACCTTCCTTAGTGCTGGGCTTGATGTCTGTCTTTTGTGATGCTGCACTTGCTGCAACTTTCCCGGAGGACGACTGGCTTCTAACCTTCCCGGAGGACGATTGGCAACGAGGACCAGATGCACGTCCCTTAGTGCTCCTTGACTTGATGTCCGTTTTCTGTGACGCTGTACTTGCTGCAACCTTCATCTCAGGCTTGGGATCCTTCACTACTTGAGCCCAACACTTAGTGAGAGGCTGAGGCTGTGCGGGCACGAGGACAGCCGTTGAGACCTGAGTGCTAGAGATCTTTTTCTGCATGACACGTGATGTGCCACGCGCCGCAGTGTTTTTTTCTTGGCGCCGATTGTCTGGCCTTTTAACACGTCGAACAAAACCTTGCTTGCTTCCTTCTTTCCGCTGAGATCCTCGTAACTGTGCCTGAGAGTGTGACTTATTGTCCTTACTCACTGACCCCTGAGTGCCAGTGTTTGGCCCTCGTCTTGCAGCACGTGACTTGGAATTCTGAGTTCCTTGTCCTACGTCCTTAGCACCTTTGGGATGGTCCTTGCCTCGTAATCCCTTGTTTTCTTTGCCTGATTTATTAACATTAATGCCTGTTTCTCCCTTTCGTCTACTGCCATTTTGTTTCTTCCTATCAGGTGCTCCAGTATCTTGTTTGGGTGTCGTCTTCCCTTGTTGCTGAGGTGTGTTTGTTTTTGAGCAAATCTGGATGGCAGTCTGCTTTGTCTCTGCGATCATCTGCTTCTTTCGCTGTTTTTTCTTGTTCTTGACCTCCGTCCACGTGGCCTCACTGTCAGTGTTTGAAGGTGTTTGGAGTGTTTCATTCTGGATGATTGGACTTGTTTTCAGTGTGGAGACGAGCTGAGTTCCTTTGTTTATTGGTGTTACAGTCTGTGTTTCCATATTGTTATTAACACTGTCAACACTTTCCTTTCCTTCTTTTTCATTGACTTCACTGTTTTCCTTTTCTGATGAGACACGTGACTTGGGATTCTGAGTTCCTTGTCCTACGTCCTTACCACTTTTGGGACGATCCTTGCCTCGTAATCCCTTGTTTTCTTTGCCTGTTTTCTTCACATCAATGCCTGTTTCTCCCTTTCGCCCTGTGTCATTTTCTTTCCTCTTATCAGTCTTGCCTTGCTTGATGGCAGTCTGCTCTGCCTCTGCGATCATCCGCTTCTTTCGCTGCTTTTTCTTGTTCTTGACCTCCTTCCACATGACCTCACTGTCAGTGTTTGAAGGTGTTTGGAGTGTTTCCTTCAGGTTTATTGGACTTTTTTTCAGCGTGGAGACGGGCTGAGTTCCTTTGTCCATTGGTATTACAGTCTGTCTTTCCATCTTGTTATTATCATTGTTAACATTTTTCTTTCCTTCCTTTTCGTTGACTTCACTGCTTTCCTTTTCTGATGACATTAATATATCTTCCTTTCGAACCTCTTCATTAACTAGAACTTCATCCACTTCCATAGTAGTCAAGACACCTTCCTTTACGCTTGTCTCGATCAAGTTTTCTTGTGTGCATGGAGGGGTAACATGCATCGATTCCTGTCCGTCTGATTCTAGCTCTTCTTCATCCCCTTGTGTAGGAGTAAAGAAGAGTTCATCATTGTAGTTTTCAGAAGAGTGTTCATCCTCCATTGTTGGGATAACATATTCTAGTTCCATTACTGTTACTGGAACACTCTGCGTCTTGGTGGTTCCCTTGCACCACCAAGCGCCAAACACACAGGACATGAAGCACACAACACTTAGAACAAAACCACTGAACAAGAACACTTTGGTTTTGAAGTCTTCATGGTCCTGGTGCGCCAACACTACTTGTTCCTGAAGACAGCTGAGGCGTTCCTTGGCTTCCCTTAGCCTCCAGAACACCGTCCACCAGCTGGATTCTCCTTCAACACCACACACTTGCAGAGGGTTGATTGCAGCATCAGGTTTCAGTGAACCAAGCCACCACAAACCCGACAAAGCCTGCCTCACCTGGCCAAGCGTGGTGGTGTGAGGGTCCTCGGCCTCCCACTGTTCCATCGTCTTATGAAGGCTTCGCGAGGTGTCCAGAGCATCCCACGCCATGACGGAGATGCAGAGTGACACCAACACTATGGCGAAAGTCATCAATATTCGTCCTAGTTTGGTCTTCTTATTCTTTATATCTTGTTTTTTATCTCCTTCGTACGCTGTACTTTCGTCAGCCATCTTGTTTTTCTTCATATTCATAAAGAAATTCACAAAGGATGATAACATATTAACCTCACCCATTTCTAACACACTAGGATCACTTGTCACTATGGATTTGTTCTGCATGTTTGTTTTTATATATAGTTTTAGTCGAGGTTGATTCACCAAGGTGACGAGACTATAGGGAGAGAATATAGGAGCATATTGGGGTAGTTATTTCCGGTGTAAGAATTCTAACTCCAACCTCCACTGCAGCTTGGAGTTAAAGACCTTTGTGTTTACTAAAATCATCTAGAGCTTGGAGTTGAAGACCACGTGCTTCCTTCATAGTAGCAATAAAAAAGAAAATAAATAAATAAATAAATACAATAATAATAATAATAATAAAACCAATTATGTAGTTTTCGGGTATATATTCTTATGTTCATATGTATTAACTCTCTCTCTCTCTCTCTCTCTTTCTCTCTCTCTCTCTCTCTCTCTCTCTCTCTCTCTCTCTCTCTCTCTCTCTCTCTCTCTCTCTCTCTCTCTCATCCCCCCTTTGCCTTCATCTATACCGGCGGGACTGTACAGAAAAGCCAGTCAGTCAATCAGCTATCTAGCCAGCCAGTCAGTCAAGCAGATAGGCAAGCAGTCATCTAGTACATGAGATAATCAGTTAAGTAGACAAGCAACCAGAAAGTCAACCAAACAGCCAGTCATTCGGAAAGCCAGTTTAATAACTCACCCAGTCAGCCAGTCATTAAAACAGTCAATCAGCCAGCTAGTCATTGGAAAAACAGTTCAATTACCCACTCAGTCAATAAGTCAATCAATCATTCTTACATCCAGCTCAGTCAGTAAGCCCCTCAGCTAGGCAGCCACACATTCCCTCGTACCAGTAATCCCCAAGCATGCATCGCCGTCACCGCCTCGTCGTCACATTGCTGGAGCTGGTGACATGTGACGGCGATGACGGGCGATGGCGATGGCGGGAATACACTCACTATGTATCTCCATGTTAGTGTGTGTAGTGTGTGTATTGTGTATTGCATTCAACAACAACAACAACAACAACAACAACAACAACAACAACAACAACAACAACAACAACAACAACAACAACAATACGAAAATAATGCTCTTCATAATAACACTACCACAAAAAAATTCAGGTTTGTATGAATATAAAGTCATTTTAATAAGTTTATCAATGTTTATTTTGAGTTATACTACAATGGTTTTATGTTCATGACATTTTAAAAAATATATCTTTTACGTATATATAACAATTGCTGTTCAAACACAATAGTAAATAATAATATAACAGAACCAAACTGTAATTCCTGCAAACATAACATATTTCCTTCAAGAAAATATTGTTTTTCACACTCCTCATATTGTTTCAAAACTTAAATTTCATCCTTTACGTGCAAAGGAGTTGTGGTGAGTGAGCCTCAACGACCCTCAACGGTGCACGACTGGCTGTCCTTTTCCTGCGACGGTAGTGTCATTCTAACACCAACATTCTAACTACTACTACTACTTGGGTTGCTTCACCACCTAACCATGGGATGAGGGTGAGCGGGCACGAGGACAGCCGATGACACTTGAGTGCCACACACTGCCTGCCTCGGTGCCAGTCCTGAAGTACTGCAAACATTCATCAGGGACTGGGAAAGTCTCATCCACCTCCTCAACCCACGTCTTACTGATTGTTTCTGCCGACTGTAAGGATCCACTCCCTTGAATGGAGGATCCACGTTCTTGAATGGAGAATCCACGCCCTTGAACGGAGGATCCACTCCCTTGAATGGAAGATCCATTCCTTCTAATGGATGATCCGCGGCCTGGAGTGGTATATCCACGCCCCCAAGTGGATGGTCCGCGTCGCTGATTGGCTAAGCCGCGTTGTTTCCTACCCGATGCGCTGCCCTGATTGGCTGACACGCATTCTTCCTTGCACAGCCCTCGCTCACTCTTCTTTGACGCTGGACTCACCGCCACGTCGGGCTTTGGAGTCTTAAGAACATCAGCCCAAGATTTAACTTTTGCCTTGGGCTCAGAGAGCACGATGGCAGCCTGTGGTGGCGATGTATCCTTCCCGGAGGACGACTGGCTTGTAACAGTTGACACGTGGCAACCAGTACCAGACTCACCTTCCTTAGTGCTGGGCTTGATGTCTGTCTTTTGTGATGCTGCACTTGCTGCAACTTTCCCGGAGGACGACTGGCTTCTAACCTTCCCGGAGGACGATTGGCAACGAGGACCAGATGCACGTCCCTTAGTGCTCCTTGACTTGATGTCCGTTTTCTGTGACGCTGTACTTGCTGCAACCTTCATCTCAGGCTTGGGATCCTTCACTACTTGAGCCCAACACTTAGTGAGAGGCTGAGGCTGTGCGGGCACGAGGACAGCCGTTGAGACCTGAGTGCTAGAGATCTTTTTCTGCATGACACGTGATGTGCCACGCGCCGCAGTGTTTTTTTCTTGGCGCCGATTGTCTGGCCTTTTAACACGTCGAACAAAACCTTGCTTGCTTCCTTCTTTCCGCTGAGATCCTCGTAACTGTGCCTGAGAGTGTGACTTATTGTCCTTACTCACTGACCCCTGAGTGCCAGTGTTTGGCCCTCGTCTTGCAGCACGTGACTTGGAATTCTGAGTTCCTTGTCCTACGTCCTTAGCACCTTTGGGACGGTCCTTGCCTCGTAATCCCTTGTTTTCTTTGCCTGATTTATTAACATTAATGCCTGTTTCTCCCTTTCGTCTACTGCCATTTTGTTTCTTCCTATCAGGTGCTCCAGTATCTTGTTTGGGTGTCGTCTTGCCTTGTTGCTGAGGTGTGTTTGTTTTTGAGCAAATCTGGATGGCAGTCTGCTTTGTCTCTGCGATCATCTGCTTCTTTCGCTGTTTTTTCTTGTTCTTGACCTCCGTCCACGTGGCCTCACTGTCAGTGTTTGAAGGTGTTTGGAGTGTTTCATTCTGGATGATTGGACTTGTTTTCAGTGTGGAGACGAGCTGAGTTCCTTTGTTTATTGGTGTTACAGTCTGTGTTTCCATATTGTTATTAACACTGTCAACACTTTCCTTTCCTTCTTTTTCATTGACTTCACTGTTTTCCTTTTCTGATGAGACACGTGACTTGGGATTCTGAGTTCCTTGTCCTACGTCCTTACCACTTTTGGGACGATCCTTGCCTCGTAATCCCTTGTTTTCTTTGCCTGTTTTCTTCACATCAATGCCTGTTTCTCCCTTTCGCCCTGTGTCATTTTCTTTCCTCTTATCAGTCTTGCCTTGCTTGATGGCAGTCTGCTCTGCCTCTGCGATCATCCGCTTCTTTCGCTGCTTTTTCTTGTTCTTGACCTCCTTCCACATGACCTCACTGTCAGTGTTTGAAGGTGTTTGGAGTGTTTCCTTCAGGTTTATTGGACTTTTTTTCAGCGTGGAGACGGGCTGAGTTCCTTTGTCCATTGGTATTACAGTCTGTCTTTCCATCTTGTTATTATCATTGTTAACATTTTTCTTTCCTTCCTTTTCGTTGACTTCACTGCTTTCCTTTTCTGATGACATTAATATATCTTCCTTTCGAACCTCTTCATTAACTAGAACTTCATCCACTTCCATAGTAGTCAAGACACCTTCCTTTACGCTTGTCTCGATCAAGTTTTCTTGTGTGCATGGAGGGGTAACATGCATCGATTCCTGTCCGTCTGATTCTAGCTCTTCTTCATCCCCTTGTGTAGGAGTAAAGAAGAGTTCATCATTGTAGTTTTCAGAAGAGTGTTCATCCTCCATTGTTGGGATAACATATTCTAGTTCCATTACTGTTACTGGAACACTCTGCGTCTTGGCGGTTCCCTTGCACCACCAAGCGCCAAACACACAGGACATGAAGCACACAACACTTAGAACAAAACCACTGAACAAGAACACTTTGGTTTTGAAGTCTTCATGGTCCTGGTGCGCCAACACTACTTGTTCCTGAAGACAGCTGAGGCGTTCCTTGGCTTCCCTTAGCCTCCAGAACACCGTCCACCAGCTGGATTCTCCTTCAACACCACACACTTGCAGAGGGTTGATTGCAGCATCAGGTTTCAGTGAACCAAGCCACCACAAACCCGACAAAGCCTGCCTCACCTGGCCAAGCGTGGTGGTGTGAGGGTCCTCGGCCTCCCACTGTTCCATCGTCTTATGAAGGCTTCGCGAGGTGTCCAGAGCATCCCACGCCATGACGGAGATGCAGAGTGACACCAACACTATGGCGAAAGTCATCAATATTCGTCCTAGTTTGGTCTTCTTATTCTTTATATCTTGTTTTTTATCTCCTTCGTACGCTGTACTTTCGTCAGCCATCTTGTTTTTCTTCATATTCATAAAGAAATTCACAAAGGATGATAACATATTAACCTCACCCATTTCTAACACACTAGGATCACTTGTCACTATGGATTTGTTCTGCATGTTTGTTTTTATATATAGTTTTAGTCGAGGTTGATTCACCAAGGTGACGAGACTATAGGGAGAGAATATAGGAGCATATTGGGGTAGTTATTTCCGGTGTAAGAATTCTAACTCCAACCTCCACTGCAGCTTGGAGTTAAAGACCTTTGTGTTTACTAAAATCATCTAGAGCTTGGAGTTGAAGACCACGTGCTTCCTTCATAGTAGCAATAAAAAAGAAAATAAATAAATAAATAAATACAATAATAATAATAATAATAAAACCAATTATGTAGTTTTCGGGTATATATTCTTATGTTCATATGTATTAACTCTCTCTCTCTCTCTCTCTCTCTCTCTCTCTCTCTCTCTCTCTCTCTCTCTCTCTCTCTCTCTCTCTCTCTCTCTCTCTCTCTCTCTCTCTCTCTCTCTCTCTCTCTCTCTCATCCCCCCTTTGCCTTCATCTATACCGGCGGGACTGTACAGAAAAGCCAGTCAGTCAATCAGCTATCTAGCCAGCCAGTCAGTCAAGCAGATAGGCAAGCAGTCATCTAGTACATGAGATAATCAGTTAAGTAGACAAGCAACCAGAAAGTCAACCAAACAGCCAGTCATTCGGAAAGCCAGTTTAATAACTCACCCAGTCAGCCAGTCATTAAAACAGTCAATCAGCCAGCTAGTCATTGGAAAAACAGTTCAATTACCCACTCAGTCAATAAGTCAATCAATCATTCTTACATCCAGCTCAGTCAGTAAGCCCCTCAGCTAGGCAGCCACACATTCCCTCGTACCAGTAATCCCCAAGCATGCATCGCCGTCACCGCCTCGTCGTCACATTGCTGGAGCTGGTGACATGTGACGGCGATGACGGGCGATGGCGATGGCGGGAATACACTCACTATGTATCTCCATGTTAGTGTGTGTAGTGTGTGTATTGTGTATTGCATTCAACAACAACAACAACAACAACAACAACAACAACAACAACAACAACAACAACAACAACAACAACAACAACAACAACAATACGAAAATAATGCTCTTCATAATAACACTACCACAAAAAAATTCAGGTTTGTATGAATATAAAGTCATTTTAATAAGTTTATCAATGTTTATTTTGAGTTATACTACAATGGTTTTATGTTCATGACATTTTAAAAAATATATCTTTTACGTATATATAACAATTGCTGTTCAAACACAATAGTAAATAATAATATAACAGAACCAAACTGTAATTCCTGCAAACATAACATATTTCCTTCAAGAAAATATTGTTTTTCACACTCCTCATATTGTTTCAAAACTTAAATTTCATCCTTTACGTGCAAAGGAGTTGTGGTGAGTGAGCCTCAACGACCCTCAACGGTGCACGACTGGCTGTCCTTTTCCTGCGACGGTAGTGTCATTCTAACACCAACATTCTAACTACTACTACTACTTGGGTTGCTTCACCACCTAACCATGGGATGAGGGTGAGCGGGCACGAGGACAGCCGATGACACTTGAGTGCCACACACTGCCTGCCTCGGTGCCAGTCCTGAAGTACTGCAAACATTCATCAGGGACTGGGAAAGTCTCATCCACCTCCTCAACCCACGTCTTACTGATTGTTTCTGCCGACTGTAAGGATCCACTCCCTTGAATGGAGGATCCACGTTCTTGAATGGAGAATCCACGCCCTTGAACGGAGGATCCACTCCCTTGAATGGAAGATCCATTCCTTCTAATGGATGATCCGCGGCCTGGAGTGGTATATCCACGCCCCCAAGTGGATGGTCCGCGTCGCTGATTGGCTAAGCCGCGTTGTTTCCTACCCGATGCGCTGCCCTGATTGGCTGACACGCATTCTTCCTTGCACAGCCCTCGCTCACTCTTCTTTGACGCTGGACTCACCGCCACGTCGGGCTTTGGAGTCTTAAGAACATCAGCCCAAGATTTAACTTTTGCCTTGGGCTCAGAGAGCACGATGGCAGCCTGTGGTGGCGATGTATCCTTCCCGGAGGACGACTGGCTTGTAACAGTTGACACGTGGCAACCAGTACCAGACTCACCTTCCTTAGTGCTGGGCTTGATGTCTGTCTTTTGTGATGCTGCACTTGCTGCAACTTTCCCGGAGGACGACTGGCTTCTAACCTTCCCGGAGGACGATTGGCAACGAGGACCAGATGCACGTCCCTTAGTGCTCCTTGACTTGATGTCCGTTTTCTGTGACGCTGTACTTGCTGCAACCTTCATCTCAGGCTTGGGATCCTTCACTACTTGAGCCCAACACTTAGTGAGAGGCTGAGGCTGTGCGGGCACGAGGACAGCCGTTGAGACCTGAGTGCTAGAGATCTTTTTCTGCATGACACGTGATGTGCCACGCGCCGCAGTGTTTTTTTCTTGGCGCCGATTGTCTGGCCTTTTAACACGTCGAACAAAACCTTGCTTGCTTCCTTCTTTCCGCTGAGATCCTCGTAACTGTGCCTGAGAGTGTGACTTATTGTCCTTACTCACTGACCCCTGAGTGCCAGTGTTTGGCCCTCGTCTTGCAGCACGTGACTTGGAATTCTGAGTTCCTTGTCCTACGTCCTTAGCACCTTTGGGACGGTCCTTGCCTCGTAATCCCTTGTTTTCTTTGCCTGATTTATTAACATTAATGCCTGTTTCTCCCTTTCGTCTACTGCCATTTTGTTTCTTCCTATCAGGTGCTCCAGTATCTTGTTTGGGTGTCGTCTTGCCTTGTTGCTGAGGTGTGTTTGTTTTTGAGCAAATCTGGATGGCAGTCTGCTTTGTCTCTGCGATCATCTGCTTCTTTCGCTGTTTTTTCTTGTTCTTGACCTCCGTCCACGTGGCCTCACTGTCAGTGTTTGAAGGTGTTTGGAGTGTTTCATTCTGGATGATTGGACTTGTTTTCAGTGTGGAGACGAGCTGAGTTCCTTTGTTTATTGGTGTTACAGTCTGTGTTTCCATATTGTTATTAACACTGTCAACACTTTCCTTTCCTTCTTTTTCATTGACTTCACTGTTTTCCTTTTCTGATGAGACACGTGACTTGGGATTCTGAGTTCCTTGTCCTACGTCCTTACCACTTTTGGGACGATCCTTGCCTCGTAATCCCTTGT
Organism: Cancer borealis; assembly: GCA_036785275.1. NCBI lineage: Eukaryota > Metazoa > Arthropoda > Malacostraca > Decapoda > Cancridae > Cancer > Cancer borealis. The sequence goes on along the minus strand of JAXIVD010005089.1, from coordinate 4,292 downwards.
TTTCTTTGCCTGTTTTCTTCACATCAATGCCTGTTTCTCCCTTTCGCCCTGTGTCATTTTCTTTCCTCTTATCAGTCTTGCCTTGCTTGATGGCAGTCTGCTCTGCCTCTGCGATCATCCGCTTCTTTCGCTGCTTTTTCTTGTTCTTGACCTCCTTCCACATGACCTCACTGTCAGTGTTTGAAGGTGTTTGGAGTGTTTCCTTCAGGTTTATTGGACTTTTTTTCAGCGTGGAGACGGGCTGAGTTCCTTTGTCCATTGGTATTACAGTCTGTCTTTCCATCTTGTTATTATCATTGTTAACATTTTTCTTTCCTTCCTTTTCGTTGACTTCACTGCTTTCCTTTTCTGATGACATTAATATATCTTCCTTTCGAACCTCTTCATTAACTAGAACTTCATCCACTTCCATAGTAGTCAAGACACCTTCCTTTACGCTTGTCTCGATCAAGTTTTCTTGTGTGCATGGAGGGGTAACATGCATCGATTCCTGTCCGTCTGATTCTAGCTCTTCTTCATCCCCTTGTGTAGGAGTAAAGAAGAGTTCATCATTGTAGTTTTCAGAAGAGTGTTCATCCTCCATTGTTGGGATAACATATTCTAGTTCCATTACTGTTACTGGAACACTCTGCGTCTTGGCGGTTCCCTTGCACCACCAAGCGCCAAACACACAGGACATGAAGCACACAACACTTAGAACAAAACCACTGAACAAGAACACTTTGGTTTTGAAGTCTTCATGGTCCTGGTGCGCCAACACTACTTGTTCCTGAAGACAGCTGAGGCGTTCCTTGGCTTCCCTTAGCCTCCAGAACACCGTCCACCAGCTGGATTCTCCTTCAACACCACACACTTGCAGAGGGTTGATTGCAGCATCAGGTTTCAGTGAACCAAGCCACCACAAACCCGACAAAGCCTGCCTCACCTGGCCAAGCGTGGTGGTGTGAGGGTCCTCGGCCTCCCACTGTTCCATCGTCTTATGAAGGCTTCGCGAGGTGTCCAGAGCATCCCACGCCATGACGGAGATGCAGAGTGACACCAACACTATGGCGAAAGTCATCAATATTCGTCCTAGTTTGGTCTTCTTATTCTTTATATCTTGTTTTTTATCTCCTTCGTACGCTGTACTTTCGTCAGCCATCTTGTTTTTCTTCATATTCATAAAGAAATTCACAAAGGATGATAACATATTAACCTCACCCATTTCTAACACACTAGGATCACTTGTCACTATGGATTTGTTCTGCATGTTTGTTTTTATATATAGTTTTAGTCGAGGTTGATTCACCAAGGTGACGAGACTATAGGGAGAGAATATAGGAGCATATTGGGGTAGTTATTTCCGGTGTAAGAATTCTAACTCCAACCTCCACTGCAGCTTGGAGTTAAAGACCTTTGTGTTTACTAAAATCATCTAGAGCTTGGAGTTGAAGACCACGTGCTTCCTTCATAGTAGCAATAAAAAAGAAAATAAATAAATAAATAAATACAATAATAATAATAATAATAAAACCAATTATGTAGTTTTCGGGTATATATTCTTATGTTCATATGTATTAACTCTCTCTCTCTCTCTCTCTCTCTCTCTCTCTCTCTCTCTCTCTCTCTCTCTCTCTCTCTCTCTCTCTCTCTCTCTCTCTCTCTCTCTCTCTCTCTCTCTCTCTCTCTCTCATCCCCCCTTTGCCTTCATCTATACCGGCGGGACTGTACAGAAAAGCCAGTCAGTCAATCAGCTATCTAGCCAGCCAGTCAGTCAAGCAGATAGGCAAGCAGTCATCTAGTACATGAGATAATCAGTTAAGTAGACAAGCAACCAGAAAGTCAACCAAACAGCCAGTCATTCGGAAAGCCAGTTTAATAACTCACCCAGTCAGCCAGTCATTAAAACAGTCAATCAGCCAGCTAGTCATTGGAAAAACAGTTCAATTACCCACTCAGTCAATAAGTCAATCAATCATTCTTACATCCAGCTCAGTCAGTAAGCCCCTCAGCTAGGCAGCCACACATTCCCTCGTACCAGTAATCCCCAAGCATGCATCGCCGTCACCGCCTCGTCGTCACATTGCTGGAGCTGGTGACATGTGACGGCGATGACGGGCGATGGCGATGGCGGGAATACACTCACTATGTATCTCCATGTTAGTGTGTGTAGTGTGTGTATTGTGTATTGCATTCAACAACAACAACAACAACAACAACAACAACAACAACAACAACAACAACAACAACAACAACAACAACAACAACAACAATACGAAAATAATGCTCTTCATAATAACACTACCACAAAAAAATTCAGGTTTGTATGAATATAAAGTCATTTTAATAAGTTTATCAATGTTTATTTTGAGTTATACTACAATGGTTTTATGTTCATGACATTTTAAAAAATATATCTTTTACGTATATATAACAATTGCTGTTCAAACACAATAGTAAATAATAATATAACAGAACCAAACTGTAATTCCTGCAAACATAACATATTTCCTTCAAGAAAATATTGTTTTTCACACTCCTCATATTGTTTCAAAACTTAAATTTCATCCTTTACGTGCAAAGGAGTTGTGGTGAGTGAGCCTCAACGACCCTCAACGGTGCACGACTGGCTGTCCTTTTCCTGCGACGGTAGTGTCATTCTAACACCAACATTCTAACTACTACTACTACTTGGGTTGCTTCACCACCTAACCATGGGATGAGGGTGAGCGGGCACGAGGACAGCCGATGACACTTGAGTGCCACACACTGCCTGCCTCGGTGCCAGTCCTGAAGTACTGCAAACATTCATCAGGGACTGGGAAAGTCTCATCCACCTCCTCAACCCACGTCTTACTGATTGTTTCTGCCGACTGTAAGGATCCACTCCCTTGAATGGAGGATCCACGTTCTTGAATGGAGAATCCACGCCCTTGAACGGAGGATCCACTCCCTTGAATGGAAGATCCATTCCTTCTAATGGATGATCCGCGGCCTGGAGTGGTATATCCACGCCCCCAAGTGGATGGTCCGCGTCGCTGATTGGCTAAGCCGCGTTGTTTCCTACCCGATGCGCTGCCCTGATTGGCTGACACGCATTCTTCCTTGCACAGCCCTCGCTCACTCTTCTTTGACGCTGGACTCACCGCCACGTCGGGCTTTGGAGTCTTAAGAACATCAGCCCAAGATTTAACTTTTGCCTTGGGCTCAGAGAGCACGATGGCAGCCTGTGGTGGCGATGTATCCTTCCCGGAGGACGACTGGCTTGTAACAGTTGACACGTGGCAACCAGTACCAGACTCACCTTCCTTAGTGCTGGGCTTGATGTCTGTCTTTTGTGATGCTGCACTTGCTGCAACTTTCCCGGAGGACGACTGGCTTCTAACCTTCCCGGAGGACGATTGGCAACGAGGACCAGATGCACGTCCCTTAGTGCTCCTTGACTTGATGTCCGTTTTCTGTGACGCTGTACTTGCTGCAACCTTCATCTCAGGCTTGGGATCCTTCACTACTTGAGCCCAACACTTAGTGAGAGGCTGAGGCTGTGCGGGCACGAGGACAGCCGTTGAGACCTGAGTGCTAGAGATCTTTTTCTGCATGACACGTGATGTGCCACGCGCCGCAGTGTTTTTTTCTTGGCGCCGATTGTCTGGCCTTTTAACACGTCGAACAAAACCTTGCTTGCTTCCTTCTTTCCGCTGAGATCCTCGTAACTGTGCCTGAGAGTGTGACTTATTGTCCTTACTCACTGACCCCTGAGTGCCAGTGTTTGGCCCTCGTCTTGCAGCACGTGACTTGGAATTCTGAGTTCCTTGTCCTACGTCCTTAGCACCTTTGGGACGGTCCTTGCCTCGTAATCCCTTGTTTTCTTTGCCTGATTTATTAACATTAATGCCTGTTTCTCCCTTTCGTCTACTGCCATTTTGTTTCTTCCTATCAGGTGCTCCAGTATCTTGTTTGGGTGTCGTCTTGCCTTGTTGCTGAGGTGTGTTTGTTTTTGAGCAAATCTGGATGGCAGTCTGCTTTGTCTCTGCGATCATCTGCTTCTTTCGCTGTTTTTTCTTGTTCTTGACCTCCGTCCACGTGGCCTCACTGTCAGTGTTTGAAGGTGTTTGGAGTGTTTCATTCTGGATGATTGGACTTGTTTTCAGTGTGGAGACGAGCTGAGTTCCTTTGTTTATTGGTGTTACAGTCTGTGTTTCCATATTGTTATTAACACTGTCAACACTTTCCTTTCCTTCTTTTTCATTGACTTCACTGTTTTCCTTTTCTGATGAGACACGTGACTTGGGATTCTGAGTTCCTTGTCCTAC
>JAXIVD010005088.1:12500-30000 GCA_036785275.1 Cancer borealis | reverse complement strand
CTCTCTCTCTCTCTCTCTCTCTCTCTCTCTCTCTCTCTCTCTCTCTCTCTCTCTCTCTCTCTCTCTCTCTCTCTCTCTCTCTCTCTCTCTCTCTCTCTCTTATGACCTGTCTAAGGATTATTGTCTACATAACCTTGTCTGAGAGGCCAGTCAACTACACACACACACACACACACACACACACACACACACACACACACACACACACACACACACACATACATACCAAAGTTAACCAGAGAAGAAGTAAAAATAAAAGAGTTACGTAACTTTTTCAACTCTTTCATTTTAAAACAAGATGAGAGAGAGAGAGAGAGAGAGAGAGAGAGAGAGAGAGAGAGAGAGAGAGAGAGAGTTATTGAAGACATATATAGATCATAAAAACAGGTGATAATTGCCTTGTATAGGTTAACTTGTAGCCTTATTATGTTTATCATGTTAATATATTCTAATCACTATTTCTTCACCTTCTACTCACTCTCACTCACTCTCACTCACTATAAACACCTTCCACTCACTCTCACTCACTCTCACTCACTCTAAACACCTTCCACTCACTCTCACTCACTCTAAACACCTTCCACTCACTCTCACTCACTCCTAATACTCTCCTAACACCTTTCTTCCACTCCTAACACCTTCCTTCCCACTCCCAATCACTCCTAGCCACTCCTAATACCTTCCTAACACCATCTATCAACTCTCAATCATTCCTAACTCCTTCTTTTTCACTCCTAACCCCTTCCTTCCACTCCTAACATCTTTCTTCCACTCCTAACACCTATATTCCACTCTTATTTACTTCTAACACCATTTCTTCCACTCCCAGTTACTCCCAGCCACTCCTAGTCACTCCTAACATCCTTTCTCTCCCTCCTGCAGGATATGGAGGGGACGCAGAAGGTGTGGGTGCCGGACCAGAATCATGGGTTCATCCTGGCCAGTATTGTTGACCTGACCAGCGAAGGAGTCCAGGTGCAGCCCGTGGCGAGGGGAAGCAAACCTATTACAGCTGACTATGACCGGATCTATCCCGCTGAGGAAGATGAAAGCAAGGATGTAGATGATAATTGTGAGTTTATGGGGGGGTGTTTGGGGGTGTTTGTGTGTTTTTTGGGGGGGTTTGGGTGTGTGTTTTGAGGGTGTTTGGGGGGGGGGGTGTTTGGGGAGTGTGTGTGTGTGTGTGTGTGTGTGTGTGTGGTTTCCCTTTCAATGTTGTATATACGTACTATAGTTTTCTTTTTTCGTATTTTTTTCTCTCTCTCTCTCTCTCTCTCTCTCTCTCTCTCTCTCTCTCTCTCTCTCTCTCTCTCTCTCTCTCTCTCTCTCTCTCTCTCTCTAGCCCTCCTGCTCTATCTTATCTTGGCATTGTTAATTTATTTCATTGTCTTGCAAGTGAGAGAGAGAGAGAGAGAGAGAGAGAGAGAGAGAGAGAGAGAGAGAGAGAGAGAGATATTGTTGTTAATATATTGATGTTTTAATTAATGACCTTATTAACACGCACACTTTGCCTTGTTATATCCTAAATAATAATAATAATAATAAATAATAATAATAATAATAATGTCATGATTTTGTGTATATAACTAATCTTATTAATAATGTTTGCAATGTTTTGTACAGAACTAACTTAACATTTATTTCCTCCTCCTCCTCCTCCTCCTCCTCCTCCTCCTCCTCCTCCTCCTTCTCCTTCTCCTTCTCCTATTCCTTCTCCTCCTATTCCTCCTCCTCCTCCTATTCCTCCTCCTTACCTTACCTAACCTTACCTTACCTTACCTTACCTTACCTTATCTTACCTTCCCTTACCTTACCTTCCCTTACCTTACCTTACCTTACCTTACCTTCCCTTCCCTTCCCTTCCCTTACCTTACCTTCCCTTCCCTTACCTTACCTTACCTTACCTTACCTTCCCTACCACCCTTCCACCCTTCTTCTCCTCCTTCTCCCCTTTCCCTTCCTTCCCTTTCCCCCCCCCCCCACCCAGGTGCCCTCATGTACCTAAATGAGGCCACCTTACTAAACAATGTGAGGCTTCGGTACGGCCACGACAAGATCTATGTAAGTATAGGTGGTGTACGTGTGTGTGTGTGTGTGTGTGTGTGTGTGTGTGTGTAAGTTACTTTGAAATATATTCTTGTAAATGTTTTGTTTCTTTTCTCTCTCACACATCTCCCCTGCATCCCATCACCCTTAAATCACCCTAACATCACCCTAAAATCATCCTTAACATCACTCTCATTACCCTTATCACCCTAACATCACCCCATCACCCTAAATTCACCTTAACATCACCCTAAAATCACACCCCATCACCCTTAAATCACCCCATCACCCTCATCACCCTAAAATCACACCCCATCACCCTTAACATCACCTCATCACCCTAAATTCACCCCATCACCCTAAAATCACCCTACCTTCACCCCATCACCCTAATCACCCTTAAAACACCTCTCCCCTCCCCCCAGACATACGTGGCCAACATCCTGATAGCCGTGAATCCTTACATCGACATCCGCAACCTGTACTCACTCGACACCATCAAGAAATACCAAGGAAAGTCTCTTGGACAGATGCCTCCCCATGTGTTCGCTATAGGTAAGGTTATACTCTTCCCAGCCGACAGATTAACTTTTTAATTTATTTATATAGTGTAGGTATTATATTTTTGACTGATTATTCTCCTTTTTCTTGTATATCCATCCATATATATTCAATTTCCCGTCAATATAACCTAACTTAACCTAACCTAACCTAACCTAACCTCACCTCACTTAACTTAACCTAACCTCACCTAACCTAACCTAGCCTAACGTAACCTTACCTTACCTAACCTAACTTAACCTAACCTAACCTCACCTCACCTCACCTCACCTCACCTCACCTCACCTAACCTAATCTAACCTAACTTAACCTAACCTAACCTCACCTCACCTCACCTCACCTAACTTAACCTAACCTAGCCTAACGTAACCTTACCTTACCTAACCTAACTTAACCTAACCTCACCTCACCTAACCTAGCCTAACGTAACCTTACCTAACCTAACCTAACCTAACCTAGCCTAACGTAACCTTACCTTACCTAACCTAACTTAACCTAATCTAACCTCACCTCCCCAGCCGACAAAGCCTTCCGTGATATGAAGGTGTTGAAACAGTCTCAGAGCATCATTGTGTCCGGGGAGTCAGGAGCCGGGAAGACTGAATCCACTAAATACATCTTACGTTACCTTTGTGAGTCTTGGGGAAACAAATTAGGACACCTCGAGGCTAAGATACTGGACGGTAAGTGTATGGGTGTGTGTGTGTGTGTGTGTCTGTGTGAGAGAGAGAGAGAGGTGCTATATTTACATTTTGTCTCATATACTTGTTTTTAATGCAGTATAATAATGAAAAATATGCATTGATAATTGAAAACACATATACATACATACATACTAACCCACACACACACACACACACACACAACTCACCTCCAAACACACACACATTCATACAAACACCAATAATCCAACCTTTCACTTACCCTAAAACAAACACACACACACATATACACACACACAAACACACACACCCAAACACACACACAAACACACACAACTCACCCTCTCCTTCCCCCCCCAAACAGCTAACCCAGTCTTGGAATCTTTCGGTAACGCCAAAACGACTCGCAATAACAACAGCTCGAGGTTCGGAAAGTTTATTGAGATTCATTTTAACGAGAAATTCTCCGTTGTGGGCGGCTTCATCTCCCACTACCTGTTGGAGAAGTCTCGGATAGTTGTACAAGGCCCGCAGGAGAGGAATTATCATATCTTCTATCAGTTGTGTGCAGGGGCCCCCGAGGAATTAAGGAAAAGGCTTAAACTTGGCACTCCTGATCAGTATAATGTAAGTGTGTTTATGTGTGTGTGTTGTTTAATTTATTTTATTTTATTTTATTTTATTTTATTTTATTTTATTTTATTTTATTTTATTTTTTATTTTATTTATTTTCTTTTTTCTTTTTAAGGAAGAAGGTTTAATTTAGCACTCCTGGTCAGTATAATGTAAGTGTGTGTGTGTGTGTGTGTGTGTGTGTTTTATTATTTATTTTATTTATTTTTTCTGTTTGTTTGTATATGTGTGTATCTGTTTGCTATCATATTTTTTTCTGTTTTTCTATTTTATTTATTTTAGTTTTTTACTTTTTTTCTTTCTATCTATCTCTTTTTATTTGGTTAAGTTAGGTTTAGTTAAGATTAATTTACATAGAATTACCAAATCCAATTACCAAGTTAGGTTAGTTGTGCTAGGTTAGGTAAGGTTTTTTCCTTCTCTCTCTCCTCTCTCTCTCTTTTACCTTCTCTCTCACACCCTCACACACCCTATCACACCCACACACCCTATCACACACCCTCACACGCACACACCCTCACACACCCTTTCTCACACCCTTAACCTCATCATTTCATTCCCAACAATTAAGCTCAGTTAGTTTTGCTAGGCTAAGTTAGTATTCTTTCTTTCTCTCTCTCTCTTACACCCTCTCTCTCTCACCCTCATTCTCTCTCACCCTCACATCCTCACACCCTTCCTCCCCCACAGTACCTCAAAAAAGGATGCACTCAATACTTCTGCGGCAAAGACACTGAAAAATCCCTAGCCTCAAGCCGCAAGAGCCCCATCCACCTCAAGAAGGGTCCCCTGAAAGACCCTATGATTGATGATGTTAGGGACTTTGCCAGCGTGGATAAGGCCCTAGGGAACTTTGGGCTGAGTGAGAGTGAGCGGCTGTCTGTCTATACCACTGTGGCGGCTGTATTGCATCTAGGGAATGTTGGGTTTGAAGATAATCCCGAGGACACTAAAGGTAGGTGGTGGTGAGGAGGAGGAGGAGAAGGAGGGAAGTAAGGAAAAAGGGAGGGAGTGATAGAGGGAAAGAGGTTGAGGGAGAGGGAGGGAGGGAGGGAAAGGGAGGAAGGAGTAGTAGTAGTAGTAGGAGGAGGAGAAGGAGGAGTAATAGTAGTAGGATGGGGGAGAGGGAAGTAAGGAAGAAGGAAAGAGGATGAGGGAGAGAGGGATAGAGGGAAAGAGGTTGAGGGAGGGAAGGAGAGAAAGAGGGAAGGAGGAGAAGGAGGGAAGAAGAGAAAGAAGGTGAAGGAGAGGGAGGAAGGAAAGAGTAGTAGAAGGAGAAGGAGGAGGATTACAAGAAAAAATGAAGATATTGGAGACAAGAAATGCTAATAATAATAATAATAACAATAATTACACCCTATCCATAGCACCTACACCCTTAAAACACTCTTAAATCATCCTTAAATCACCCTTCCTCACCCTTGCCTTTCCCCAGGTGGCTGCATGGTGTCCCCAGGGTGTGAGGGTCATCTTAAGACAGCTGCCTCTCTAATGGGTGTGGACGCAGAGGAGCTAAACCAGGCACTGCTGTCACGCGTCATGCAAACAAGCAAAGGAGGACTGAAGGGGACGGTGATCATGTACGTATTACTCTGTGTATATACGTGTGTGTATGTGTGTTTGTTTTGTTATTCACCCTAACCTAACCTCACTCTAACCTAACCTAACCTCACTCTAACCTAACCTCACCCTAACCTAACCTAACCTAACCCCAATACTTCTCAGGGTTCCGCTCAAGATCTACGAGGCCAGTGGTGCCCGGGATGCCCTCGCCAAGGCCATGTACAGCAAGCTATTTGACTTTATTGTACATCGTATCAACAAGAGTATTCCATTCTCCTCTTCAGCTTACTACATCGGCATTCTGGATATCGCTGGCTTTGGTGAGTGGGGGGGGAGGGTGGAGGAAAGAGGGAGGGAGAAGGAGAGAGAGAGAGAGAAAGAGGGTTAGAGAGAGAGAGAGACAGTTAGATGTATATATATAGAGAGAGGAACAGAGGGAAGGTGAGGAAGAGGGTAGGAGGGTGAGGAAAGAGAGGGAAGGAGGGAAAGGTAGGTAAGGAAGGAGGGAGGAAGGAAGGAAGGGAAAGAGGAAAGGAGAGTGAAGGAAATAGTTTTTTATTTTATTTTATTTATTTATTTATTTATTTATTTATTTATTTATATTTATTTTTTATCCCTTAAATAGTAGTTCGTAGTTAGATTTTTTTAAAAGTATATTTGTAAATTTGTAAATAATATGTTTGGTAAGTGTTTGTGTAAGTACCTAAGTCTCCCCTCATCCCTTCCTCCCCTCATTTAAACACCCCTCTCCCCTCCCCCCCCACCAGAGTACTTCCCAGTGAACAGCTTTGAACAGTTCTGCATCAACTACTGTAATGAAAAGCTGCAAATGTTCTTCAATGAGAGAATTTTGAAGGATGAACAAGCGCTGTACGAGAAGGAAGGACTCGGATTACGCAAGATTTCATACGTAGACAACCAAGACTGTATAGGTGAGTGTGTGTGTGTGTGTGTGTGTGTACGTGTGTGTGTGTCTTGATAATGATGATAATAATAATTCATCTCCTTTTGTCACCTCAAAAAAAAAAATAATAATAATGATAATAACAATAATAATGATAATTCACCTCTCTTCATCACCTCAAAAAATAATAATAATAATAATAAATAATAATAATAATACTTTACCATCATCTACAAATTCACAAACATTCATTCTTATCCCAAAACTCACATCATCTAAATAAAAAATAAAATAAAATAAAAAATAAAAATATAACCGACTTTAAACAATTAACCTCCCTTCCTCCCGACCCCCAGACCTGATAGAAGCGCGTGGCTGCGGTATCATCAGCTTATTGGATGAGGAGAGTAAATTACCTAAGTCCTCCCACACCCACTTCACCTCGGCTGTTCACTCCAACCACTCGGCACACTTCAGATTGGCACTACCTAGGAAGAGCAAGCTTAGGGATCACAGGGAAATTAGGGACGATGAGGGGTTCCTGATCAGACATTTTGCAGGGGCTGTGTGCTATCAGACGGTGAGTGTATGTGTGTGTTTGGGGTATGTTTGAGGGTGTTTGTGTGTGCTTGTGTGTGTTTGGGGGGTGTTTGTGTGAGTTTTTGGGGGTGTTTGTGTGATTTGGGAGAGTTTGGGGGGTTTGAGTATGTTTGGGTGTGTTTTGAGTGTGTTTGGGTGTGTTTTGAGTGTGTCTTAGGTGTGTTGGAGTGTGTTTGGGGGTGTTTGAGTGTGTTTAGGGATGTTTGAGTGTGTTTGAGTGTGTTTGGGATGTGCGTATGTATTTAGAGATATTTAGCAGACCCTAACCTCACCCTACCCTAACCTCACCCTACACCTCCTTCTTCAGGCACAATTCCTGGAGAAGAACAATGACGCTTTGCACGCCTCCCTGGAAGCCTTGGTGCAGGAGGCCCATAACCCCTTCATTCAGGCACTGTTTGTAGGGCCGGGTGAAGGGCCGCCCCAACACTCCACCCGGGGCAAGCTGTCCTTCATATCCGTGGCCTCCAAGTTTAAAACGCAGCTGCAGGAATTGATGGATAAGCTGTTTGGAACGGTGGGTGTTTTATTTGTTTGGTTTGTTTTTATTTTTTCATTTATTTTTATTTTTCGTTATTTACTATATATATGGATTCACTAGTTACCATCTTAATCACTACACACTCAAAAAAAAAAAATAAATAAATAAATAAACCACCCTTTCCCCCAAGCACTCATCCGTCCATCCACCCCCAGGGCACCAACTTCATCCGCTGCATCAAGCCGAACGTGAAGATGGTTGATCATGAGTTTGAGGGCGGTGCTATTCTATCTCAACTCCAATGTTCTGGGATGACCACAGTGTTAGAGTTGATGCAGCAAGGGTACCCATCAAGAGCTCCTTTCCATGACCTATTCTCTATGTACAAGCAATACCTACCCCCAGCACTAGCCAGACTTGATCCCAGGCTCTTCTGTAAGGTAGGTGTGTGTGTGTGTGTGTGTAGAAGTGTGTGTATGTAAATAGATTTTTTTATTTTTTCATTTTTTGGTGTGATTTTTTTGGTAAACTAATTTTTTTTGGTTATATAAGATTGGATTATTAAGGTTTTTGATGAGTTTGTTTTGTAAGGGGTGTGTATATGTGTGTGTGTGTGTGTATGTATGTATGTGTGTTAAGGTGTGCGTGTCTATATATCTATCTGTACCCTTCCCTACCTTCCCTCTCTCCCTTCTTCCTACATATACACATTCCATTCTCCCTTACCCTAACCCTAACCTCACCCTTCAACCTCACCCTAATCTCACCCTCCAACCTCACCCTCCAGGCACTATTCCGAGCGCTGGGGTTGGATGAGAAGGACTTTAAATTCGGCCTCACCAAAGTCTTCTTCAGGCCCGGAAAATTTGCAGAGTTTGACCAGATGATGAAGAGTGACCCAGAGAACTTACAAAGGCTGGTCTCTAAGGTGAAGAAATGGTTACTGCAATCACGCTGGAAGAAGACTCAATGGTGTGCCCTGTCTGTCATCAAGTGTGAGTGTCAAGGAGGAGGTGGAGGAGGAGAGGGTGAGAGAGATGTAAAGGTTTTGTGATTAGCAGAGGAGGGAGGGAGATAGATTTAATGAGTAGGAGGAGGAAGAAGGGGAATGTAAAAGGAAGTAAGGAATAGGAGGAGGAGGAGGAGGAATGTAGAGTGTCAAGGAGGAGGAGGAGGAGGAGTGTAGAGGTAGAACTAAATAGAAGGAGGAAGAAGAAGAAGAAGAGGAGAAAGGAGAGGAATATAAAGATAGAATTGATTAGGAGGAAGAAGAGAAGGACAAGAAGAAGAAGGAGGAGGAGGAGAACAAAAATAAAACCAAATAGAAGGAAGAGGAGGAGGAGGAGGAGGAAGGGGAATAATCATCATCATCATTATACATCATTATACTTTGTTCTTTTCCAGTGAAGAACAAAATCCTGTACCGCAGAGAACAGCTGATCATTATACAGAAGAATGTGAGGATGTACAATGCATACAAGAAATACAGACCTCAGTACATGGGCGTGTTGAAGATTAAAGGACTACAGGTGGGTGGGCGTGGGCGTGGGCGCGTGTGTGTGTTTGTATATATAGATTTTTTTTTTTTTTTTTTTTTTTTTTTCTCTCTTCTATCTTCTCCTCCTCTTCCTCCTCCTCTTCCTCTTCCTCTTCCTCTTCCTCCTCCTCCTCCTCCTCCTCCTCTTTCTCCTCCTCTTTCTCCCCTCCTCTTCCTGCACACTTATCTCCACATTCCTCCTCTTCTTCCTCCGCCTCCTCTTCCTCCTTCCTCCCCTTCTTCCCCTATTCTTCCACATCCTTCTCACCGTGTCTTCCTCCTCCTCCTCCTCCTCCTCCTCCTCACCCTCCTTCCTCCTTTACAGACACAGTTGCAGCAGCTGTTGGCCACGGTACAACAGCTGAAGAAGGACAAGGAGTCATCTCTAGCCAATGTCAAGAAGCTGCAAGGCATGATGGAAGCTGCTATCAAGAAAATTAGGGTGTGTAGGGTGAGGTTAGGGTGTGTAGGGTGAAGGGTGAGTTAGGGTGAAGGGTGAGGGTTGACTTGGAGGGAGAGGGATAGGTTAGGTTAGGTTAGGTTTTGTTTTTTTGTTTTTTGAAGGGTGAGGTGTCAAAAAGGGGAAATTTTAGGGTGTTTTAGGGTGTAGGGTGAGTGTTGAATTGAAGGAGAGTGAAATATTTCCTTTTTTTTTTTTTTTTATTATTATTATTATTATTATCATTATTATTTATTTATTTATTTATTTATTTTTTTTATATCAAGGGTGTGTTAGGGTGAGGCGGACGATGAAGAGGAATAAATAGATAGATAGATAGATAAATTAGGGTGTATCATTATTAATTATCAACCAATCATCATTATTATTATCATCATTATCTATCATTATACATTCTAAAATAGACTACATCATCCATCATCATCATCATCATCATCACTATCATTCATTCTCCTTATCATTTTACTTATCCATCCTCCTCCTCTTCCTCCTCCTCTTTCCTCTTCTTCAGCAGACCAAATCAATGACCCGAGAACAAATTGAACAAGACTACAACACATTAGTCTCCACGATGAACAATGAACTCTCGGCTATGCACAAGAAATTAGCTCAGCAGAAGAACGCAGAAGAACAGGAGAGGCTGAGGCGCATCCAGGAGGAGATGGAGAGGAAGAGGAGGGAGGAGGAGGAGGAGGAGAGGAGGCGGAAGGAAGAAGAGGAGATTAGGAAAAAGTATGTGTTGTGTTTGTGTGTTTGTGTTTGTGTGTTTGTGTAAGTGTGTGTGTGTGTGTGTGTGTGTGGATGGAGAGGAAGAAGGAGGAAGAGGAGGAGGAGGAGGAGTAAGTATGAATATTATTTGTGTATACATGTGTGTGTGTGTGTGTGTGCGCGCATTTCTCATCACACTGACACAACCTCCCGCACCTTCAGGAAGTCTGAGCTGGAGGCAAGGCGTAAACAGGAGGAACAGGAGCGTGTAAGGCAGGAGGAGGAAGACCTGAAGGCTGCTGAGGTACTACAGGTAAGACTCTACTGTACTGTTACCTGGGGAGGGAATTAGGTGTGTGTGTGTGTGTGTTTTGTTGAAATGTATGATAGTAATAATAATAATAATGATGAAAATGCTAACTAATACTTAAACATTCGATCATATCTTATTTGTTTATCTATCCAATGTTTTTATCTAGTGTTGTGTATCATTATCTATTTTGTCTTTCTTTGTGGTTGTTTTTCTTATTTACTACTTTATGTTCTTTCTCTCCCTTGTTGTTGTTGACCTTATCTTCTCTTCATCATTATATCTCTCCTCTTCTCCAACTGGTAGTGTACTTGTAGCTGTATGTAGTCCAGCGATACCCTAGTCATTGTCAGGGCCGGCTCAGGGTAGCGGCAACTCAGGGTGACGTGCTAGGGTGTGACAAAGACAACATTTCCCCAAGCATCACCTTGTACACGTGATCTGAGGTTTAACTTGATGCCCGAGTGTTACGTCTTCTCTAGGTTACACTGTTCTTTCAAGGTCATAGTATAGGTGTCTAGAAGATCCTCACTATCCTTCACACCATCCTTCACAGTTCCCCTCACTCCACCATCCTGCACTGGCTGAAGGATGCTATACTCATAATGGTTTCAGTCTCTAAGTTATATTAATGAAACCATTGCAAACCTTGATGCTATTATGCTTGAACTGTTTTCCTTATCTTGTGTATTGTAATAAACTTTCTATTCTACATTTTCAGTTTTTCTCCTTGTGAAAACTTTTAGAAATTATGCTTGTTGGCCATTAAGTGTCTGTCTGTCCTGGTCATGTATTCTGTCATTTGTGTTGTCTCTCTTACTACTTTGCATTCTTTCTACCGTCATTCTATCCTTCCTTCCATCATTATTTCTTCTCTCCTTTACCTTCCTTCTCTCCCACATTCTCTTTAATATCATTCTCTCCTTCACCTCCTCCTTCATCACCTCCCTCCTCCTTCCCCCCCTAGATGCAGCTGGCCAAGGAGGAGGCAGAGTCTGAGCACTTGGCACACTTGGAGGAGCAGGAGAGGAGGGATCACGAGTTAGCGCTTCGTCTTGCTAATGAAACAAACTCTGCTGTGGAGGAAATGGCCCCGTCTCTGAAAAGGTGTGTGTGTGTGTGTTTTGTGGGTTGAGGGATGGGTGTGTGTGTGTGTGTTTTTGTTGTGTGGATTTGGAAAGGGTGTGTGTGTGGTGGAGGGTTAAGTGTGTGTGTGTGTGTTTGTTTTTATGGGCTGAGGGATGTGTGTGTGTGTGTTTTTGTTGTGTGGATTTGGAAAGGGTGTGTGTGTGTGTTTGTTTGTGGTTGAGTATGTGTTTTATTGTTTTTTTCAGGTGTGTGTGTGTGTGTGTGTGTTTTGGTGTTTGTGGGTAGAGAAAATAATGGTGTGTGTGTGTGTGTGTGTGTGTGTGTGTTTTTGTGGTGTGTGTGGAAAAATAATCTGGTGTTTTTTTTTATTATTTATTTATTTATTTATTTGGGAAAAGTATTTAGGAAGGGAAACAGAGAGAAGAGAGGAAATAAAGTGTTAAGATTTGTATGAGAGGGGGAAAAAAATGTGTGTGTGTGTGTGTGTGTGTGTGTGTGTGTGTGTGTGTAGTAGTTGTTATCATTGTTACCTTCGCTGTTATTGTTGTTGTTGTTGTTGTTATTATTATTGCTATTGTTGTTATTATTACTATTATCATCTTCCTATATTTCTGAACGTATTATGCTTGACATTCTTCTTCTATATATCTATTCTAAGCTATCTTACAGGGTCTGCTCTCTCTCTCTCTCTCTCTCTCTCTCTCTCTCTCTCTCTCTCTCTCTCTCTCTCTCTCTCTCTCTCTCTCTCTCTCTCTCTCTCTCTCTCTCTCTCTCTCTCTCTCTCTATCTCTTATCTCCCTCTTCCTTACTTTCCTCTCTCTTTCTTTACATTCCTCTTCTTTTCTATCTCTCTCTTCCTCCTCATTTCTATCTCTCTTTCTACATTCCTCTTCCTCTTCCTCTCTCTTCCTCTTCCTCTTCCTCCTCCTCTTCCTCCATAATTAAGGGTAGTCCATTATCCTCTCTCCTCTTATCTCTTCTTACGTCTTGCTTCCCCACAGTTCACTATATGGAGAGGCCAGTGATTTGCTCAAGTTGAAAAGGTACCCTGTGTATGTGTATGTGTATTTTACCCTTATCCCTGGCTGTGTATGTGTGTGTGTGTGTGTGTGTGTGTGTGTGTATGTGTGTTTTGTATGTGTGTGTGTTTATAACCATCTGTAATTTTTTTTTTTTTTTTTTCTTTCTGCTTCTGTTTCTCGTCGTCCTCCTCCTCCTCTCTCTCTCTCTCTCTCTCTCTCTCTCTCTCTCTCTCTCTCTCTCTCTCTCTCTCTCTTTCTCTTTCTCTTTCTCTTTCTCTTTTGCAAGCCACCACCACCACCACCACCTGCACTTAGATTTTTATTTATTTTATTTATTTTTATTTATTTATTTATGTATTTATTTAATTTTTTTTTTTTTTCATCTTGCATCGTATTATAAGTTGATTTGATTGTGTGTGTGTGTGTGTGTGTGTGTTTGTTTGTGTGTGTGTGTGTGTGTGTGTACATTTATTTTTTTAACGCACATGTAGTTCGTTGTCTTAGCTTAAAGTAGTAAATTAGTGCCTTGGATTTATTAATTAATTAATTTGGTTTATTTATTCATTTATTTATTTATTTATTTATTTATTCTTCTATCTGTTTTTTTTTTTATTTATTTTTTTTTTTTTTACGAGTTCAAAAAAGGTATAAAAGCAAGAAGACTTATCCCCACCCACCCTCCCTCACCCCTTGTAGCATTAGCATCAGCACTTGTAATGATATACCTTGCATGCCTCCCCCTCCCCCCACACCCGCACGCCACCTGTCACCCGCCACCTGTCACCCGCCATCCGCACGACCTAGTAATCACCCGCCAGCATTCAATGATAATTATGTGTCGTTTCGTTATGTATTTTTAACCTAATTCAAATATGACCTAAAAATATATATATGATCAAAGGAAAATGTGCTTTGAGAATGTATAAAGCATTGTGTATGTATGTATGTATGTGTGTGTGTGTGTATAAGTGTGTTGTGTACGTATAGCATTTTGGACTGGTCGTGTATGTATGTATGTGTGTGTGTGTTGCTATTCACTGTGTACGTACATACACTAAATGAAAAATAGATCGCATGGCAAATATTGGATTGAAAAATAATATATGTAGTTGAGTTTTGTAATGTGTTAGTTATAAACAAAAATATATTAATGTAGTTGTATATAATTAATGTGTAACTAAATTTATCTCATAACAACAACAACAAAAGTCTGTTGAAATTTTTTTTTGTTCTATATATAACATTTTATTAACTTACTGTGTGACAAAGAAGTATTTAGTCTGACCCCCCAAAAAAAAATATTAATGATGCAGTAATAATGATAATGATAATAATAATAATAGTAATAATAGTAGTAATAATGCATTGATAATTTACTTAATCAATCTTCATGTAACTCATAACTTGATCTATTTTAACCAACTATGAAAAAATATTAAATTAGTAAATTAGTCACAAACAAAAAAACAAAAAAAATATATAGTAGTCATCTTAAAAGTATATAAATAGACAGACAGACAGACAGACAGACAGACAAATAGATAGATAGATATTTACTTAGAAAAATGGTTAGGGAGACATACAGATAGATCGTAATTATTGATAGATAAAGCTACAAACATAGACAAACAAAATAAATAAATAGCAACATTTAACTGGAATAAATAAATGAACAATAAGTAAATAAATGTAAATATATTATAGAAATAGATGAAAAATTGATTAGTAGATAAATGAAAGAGAGACAGTAGATGAAATAGATAAAAATTCAACAAGTAAGAAATTAGAATAGATAGGAAATTTAAACATATAGACAAATGCTTAGTTAGAGAAATAGATAGATAGAGATTAGATAGGAATTAATGCATTACACTTTTATTAAACCATTCACACACACATATAGATACAATATACCCAGTTAGGAAAGATTGAAAAAAATAAATATATATATAAACACACACACCAATCACAAGAAACTCAAGAAAACTAATAATATAATCTTTTTTTCTTCTCTCTCCCATATTCCTGACTCATCCCATCACCCTTCCCACACACCCTAACACCCTTCCAACACACCTTACCACCCTATCACACCCTTCCAACGCACCCTACCACCCTATCACACCCTGCCACCCCCTACCACCCTACCACATCCTTCTAACACACCCTATCATCCTTCCACTATACCCTACCACACTGCCACACCCTTCCAACACACCCTACCACCCTATCACACTCTATCACCCTACCAACACATCCTACCACCCTAACACACCCTTCCACCATACCCTACCACACCCTGCCACACCCTGCCAGGTCCACCATGGTCGAGAAGCAGCGCATGGAAGCAGCAAACAAGAAGCATGACCTCAGTAAGTGGAAGTATGCTGAGCTGCGGGACACTATCAATACTTCATGCGATCTGGAACTGCTGGAGGTACGTGTGTGTGTGTGTACGTGTGGGTGGGTGTACGTGTGAGAGAGGGTTATTTTGTTCGTTAATTGCTTACTTAGTTTCTTAATTAGTTAGTTAGTTAGTTAGTAAATGAGAGTGTTTGTGATATAGTTTACATGCTAATTAATTTCTCCTTCCATTTTCTCTTCTTTGTGTAAATTGTAATGTCTATTTTTTTCAACGTATTATTATTATTATTATTATTATTATTATTATTATTATTATTATTATTATTATTATTATTATTATTATTATTATGACTGACCCTTCCTCCTTCCTCCTCCTCCTCCTCCTCCTCCTCCTCCTCCTCCTCCTCCTCCTCCTCCTCCTCCTCCTCCTCCTCCTCCAGGCTTGTCGCAGTGAGTTCCACCGTCGCCTCAAGGTCTACCACGCCTGGAAAGCCAAGAACAAGAAACGCACCACAATGGACGAGAACCAACGCGCCCCAAAGTCTGTCCTTGATGCAGGTGTGTGTGTGTGTGTGTGTGTGTGTATGTATGTGTGTGTGTGTGTGTGTGTGTGTGTGTGTGTGTGTGTGTGTGTGTGTGTGTGTGTGTTGGTATGATAGAAGAAATAAGGACAATATAAAAGCATAAATAACCTTTTTCTTATATTTTCTCCTCCTCCTCCTCCTCCTCCTCCTCCTCCTCCTCCTCCTCCTCCTCCTCCTCCTCCTCCTCCTCCTCCTCCACAGCTAAGGCCAACCCCCCTCGTGTGCCCCCCAAGGCAGCACCTCCAGTCAGCGTCACCCAACACCAGAGGTACTTTCGCATTCCCTTCGTGAGGCCCAGTGACCAGCACCGCGCAGACCACCAGCGGCGAGGATGGTGAGTAGTAGTAGTAGTAGTAGTAGTAGTAGTAGTAGTAGTAGTAGTTGTAGTAGTAGTGGTAGGAGTAGGGAAGGACGATACAATAATACAACATTGGTGGCAGCTGTGGGATTAACACCAACGGTAATAGTAGTAGTAGTAGTAGTAGTTGTAGCAATAATAATAGCAGTAGTAATAGTAGTAGTAGTAGTAGTAATATAACAATAACATGCATCTCACCTCTAATCACCTGCCTAACACCCCTTCAATTACAGGTGGTACGCACACTTTGATGGGGAATGGATCGCCCGCCAGATGGAGCTTCACCCTGACAAGCCGCCAATACTCCTGGTGGCCGGTGAGTGCAGCGAAGGAGGAAGGATGGGAAGGGGGGGAGGAGGAAGGACGGGAGGGAGGAGGCAAGAGGAAGGGAACGGGAGGAGGAATAAAGATTAAAGATATAGAGTAAAAGATAGTAAAAAGACAATGAAAAATAGAAAGAGAGGGTACAGGGGTAAGGTTATGCATCTATACACACACACTCACACTCACACACACACTCACTCACTCACTCACTCACTCACTCACTCACTCACTCACTCACTCACTCACTCACCCACCCCTCCTTGCAGGCTTAGATGACATGCAGATGTGTGAGTTGAGCTTGGAAGAGACAGGCTTGACAAGGAAGAGAGGCGCTGAGATACTGGAAAGCGAGTATGACAAGGAATGGAATCGTCACGGAGGGAAGCAGTACCATCGCCCGGCCAACAGGAGGCGCTAAGAACGATTGATGGATGGATGGAGGGAGGAAGGAAAGGTAGATGGATTGAGAGAAGAGAGGTGGATGGGAATGAAAGGTTGATTGAGAGAGAAGAAAGATGGATTGAGAAAGAGAGAGGAGAGAAGTGGATAGAGAGAGGAAAGATAGATTGAGAGAGAGGGAAAGGTGGATTGAGAGAGAGTGGATAGGTGGATTGAGAGAGATGAAAAGTGGATGGATGGATTTGGGTTGAAAGTCTGTCAGTGAGATGATTTACATATGAATTGATTACGTAAATAGATGGAATGATTAATATTTCTGCTGTGAATTGAAGATTGGATAGATGGAAATTGAAGTCTGTTTATGTGTGAGAATGAAAACACTTTTGTATTTATTGATTGTTACTGTAAATTGAAGGATAAGATTGAGATAGACGAGTGAAGTGTGTTTTGTTAGGGAACGAGGAAATTGATTAATGAAAAAGGTGATTTAATGAAGTTGATTTACAAAGGAAATGAGTGTTTGGAGTATTAGAATATTGAGTGGAAGCTATTCTGTTTATATAATTAAATGGAAGATTATTTGATTAGCAAGGCAGCTTAGTAAATGGAATGATTACTGAGAGAATAGAAACAGTTTGAATATATGTGTGGAATGAAAACTGTAATTCGTTAAGATACATAACACATTACATGATAGAAAAAAAAGTCATGAAATACTTACTTATATATATTGAAATGATTTTAAATATAACATCATCGTCAAATATATAATGAGGTGGAATATAACGATGCATCTGTGATATATTGAAAGGCAAAGAGAAGATATTAATACAACTACTTATTGACTGAACTTATTAAACTTTACTCATAGAAAAGAAATAGAATAATTGTGAGT
>JAXIVD010005088.1:0-7500 GCA_036785275.1 Cancer borealis | reverse complement strand
TTATTTATATCGTTGTTTAATATTAATTTATATTAATTTATATATCTTTTTTATACATTTATTTATATATATTTATTTTTATTTATTTGTATTATTTTATTTATTTATTTTTATTCAAATAAATAAATATAAATAAATAGATATAAATATAAATATATAAAATATATATATATATATATATATATATATATATATATATATATATATATATATTATAATTATGTAGGTATAAGTGTAAATAGATAGGTTAATATAGGTAGATAGATATTTATTATAGATAGATAGGCTATATATATATATATATATATATATATATATATATATATATATATATATATATATATATATATATATATATACATATATATATATATATATATATATATATATATATATATATATATATATATATATATATATATATATATTAGTGTTTTGCAAGTATACATAGAAGAATACATAGACAGGACATCAAGGCAATAGTCAAACATATATACTACGCAATACTTGGTGGGGAAAAATATATATTACTTCAAACTTTCGCAAAAATATACGTGAATGATATATATATATATATATATATATATATATATATATATATATATATATATATATATATATATATATATATATATATATATATATATAACAGTCATCCGTAATACATTAAAAAAAACGATAAATTAATGATATAAGAACACTATGTTTTGATCTTAAAGGATATCCATACTAATAATATTAACTGAAATGTCTGGAGAGTATGAGATTAAAATATGAGTCAGAGAAAACATATGTAAACAAACACATTTAAAGGGTGACTACGTTAGGTTAAGATCCTCTGGCGTTAGGTAGTGATGGGCGGCTATGGGTGCCACCTCATTACTCTCAGGGTCTAGGGGCGGCCTGGAGGCATCACTAGAGGGCGTTGGCAGCTGGCACAGGGCAGGGTGGGGTGTATGGCAGGGAGAAGCAGCCATTTCAACACCCTCACTCTCCCCTATCAACACCACTAGGCAATCACCACTCTCCCTTTCAGTAACCTCCCCTTCTATAAGCTTCCCAGTCACCCACCGCCACTCCCCAAGCACCCTCCGGCCCCCCACCCAGTAAGAAGGCATGGGAGGGGCGTCTGGGGAGTAGGTGGAGTGGAGGAGTGGACGGAGGGTTATGCTAGAAGGTGGAGTGGTTAGTAAATCACCACCAACACTCTTACATCGGGCCCGGGAGGAAGCCCAACCAGCTAAGTCTTCAGGTAATGCACTAATACAAGATCCACTACCACTACCACTACCACTGCTACTACTACTGCCTTCTGTTACTCCTGCAGCCGCCGGGCACCACCACCACCACCACCATCGCTGCCAGTCCATCTCCCCCACGCCCACACCTGTACCTCCATCTCCACCGCCGCCCACTGCCGCCCGTACAGCCAACTCCACCTGGAAATAGGAATGATAAGAGTAATAATGAGGACGTGGTGGAGAAGAATGATTAGAGGAGATGGAGGTGGAGGAAGAGTAGAGTGAAAAGGAGGAAGAAGAGAAGAAGGTAGAGAAAGAGAAGAGGTGATGAAGAATGAAAAGGAGGAAAAGGAGAATAAAAAGAAAAAGAAGATATAGAAATTGACGCTAAAAAAAAAAAGGCTCAATAACAATAATAGTAATGATAATGATGATAATTAGACGACTATAATCACACACAAGAAGAAAATCAACTACAAGGAAACCAAATCAAAACTAAAGACAAAATAAACTCAAGAGATACACAAAAAGAAAAAAGAAAAAAACTAACACACACACACACACACACACACCTGAGACAGCCTCCTCATCAACACCAGCGACACCTCCTTCATGGTCTCCGTCAGGTGATCCGCTGTAGCCTGTGCTGACGCCACGGCTGCTGACGACACACTGGTCACGGCTGCATCCAGGTAACCAAGTGATGCTCTCCTCAGCTTCTCAAGGCCTCGATTAGACTTACTCAAACTCTCCCTCACTGCCCGAACCAAACCTGCCTCCACCCTTCCCATGCGATCCTCAACCTGCAGAAGGAGAGATAGATAGGATAGAAAGGTACACATAGATACATACACACACCTGTAGAACCTGTAGAAGGAGAGATAGATAGGATAGAAAGGTACACATAGATACATACACACACCTGTAGAACCTGTATAAAGAGAGATAGATAGGATAGAAAGGTACACATAGATACACACACACACACGTAAACATTCCAGACGTCACTATAAAGAATCTAAACCTATGAAAAATAATAGGCAAAGGCAAGTCCATCTTAGCCTCTATAAAAACCTATTAGCGACAACGGTTCGTGATGCAGAGACAAAAAATAGACATATACATACACGTACATATATATATACGTACATATACTTACCTGATTTGCATGTACGTGTAGGCTTGTAGAGAGATAGATTCGAAGTCCTGCCAATTGTTCCTCTACCTGTACCAGCCTCTCTCTTAGCGCCTCTCTCACCTGTAATTAGAGAGAGAGAGAGGGATTATCTATTTCTCACTCTCTTCCTCTCTCTATTTATATATTTCCCGCCAAATATATCAGAAGAATAGCTTACAGTCTCCTGAAGTTGTGTGGTGGTGGTGGTGGTGATGGCGTAGGTGTGTGTGGTGGTGGTGTTGGTGCCGTCTGGGTCCTAGGGGGGTAGGGAGAGAGAGAGAGAGAGAGAGAAAATCAGTTACATTATTATTATTGTCATACGTGTTTTCATCATCATCATCATCATCAGCATCAGCATCATCATCATTAATACACACACACAAGAGTTAGTAGGGCAAGGCTACGATACCTCCCTTCCCCTCCTCCCTCTCCTCCTCCTCCTCCTCCTCCTCCTCCTCCTCCTCCTTCTCCTCCTCTACCGTGACCCGACCTAGATCTTCTTCCTCTTCTCTCCACTTCTTGGAAACATTATGGAGGTGGTGATAGAAGAGTAGTAGTAGTTGTAGTAGTAGTAGTAGTAGTAGTAGTAGTAGTAGTAGTAGTATAGGATGGGAAGGGAGGAAGAAAAAGCAAGCAAGTGCAGGAGGAGGAGGAGGAGGAGGAGGAGGATCTACTCGGATATGTCAACACGATGTAGGAAGATATAAACACACACACACACACACACACACACACACACATGCATACTAGGAGGTGAATCAAGCTTGTATTTGTTTGTTGTTTCCTCCTCCTCCTCCTTCTCCTCCTCCTCCTCCTCCTCCTCCTCCTCCTCCTCCTCCTCCTCCTCCTCCTCCTCCTCCTCCTCCTCCTCCTCCTCCTCCTCCTCCTCCTTTCTCAAAGCTTCCAGTGTGATAGTTTATTTTTCTTTTCCTAATCTTTTTTTTTATATACTTTTTTTCCTTTTTTTTTATTCATTGGTTTAAATATTGAATTTTTTTTTTTTTCGTCTTTTGAGAAACTATTGAATATATGTGTCAGTTTTTCATGTTTTATTTGTTTATATTCTTACTCTTATCTCTCTCTCTCTCTCTCTCTCTCTCTCTCTCTCTCTCTCTCTCTCTCTCTCTCTCTCTCTCTCTCTCTCTCTCTCTCTCTCTCTCTCTCTCATGGACCCACATAGCAACATGCAAATTTTTTCCTCTTCTCTTGCAAAAAAATTATCTAAAAATCTTTAAAATAACAAAAATTAGGGAGGAAGGGCAAGAAGGGAGGGAGGAGGGAAGAAAGGGGGGGAAAGGAGGGCGGGGGGGAGGGAGGAGAGGTGGAGAGGGAAGAAATGTGAAACGTGACACATATACGTAAACATACATACATGCACACATACATACATACATACATACATGTACACATATTATCAGACTCAAATATTCACAATTTTTTCCTTTTATTTTATTTTATTTTTTTTACTTCCATGTAAACATTTTCTGTGTATATGTATGTAAACACACACACACACACACACACACACACACACACACACACACACACACACACACACACACACACACACACACACACACACATACACACAAAACTTACTGCTAAAACACACACAGGTGGCTTCTCTTCCTCCTCCTCTTCCTCTTCCTCCTCTTCCTTGTCCTCCTCCTTCACCTTCACCTTCACCTCCTCCTCCTCCTCCTCCACCTCCTCCTCCTTCACCCCCTCCTCCTCCTCCTCCTCCTCCGGCAGTAGTGGATGAAGGGTGAGGTTGGACATACGTAGGATACCATCAAGGATTCCCTGAAGGATGTCTTGGTTATCCTCAAGGTGGAGATCCTGAGGTGGACTTACAGTAGTGGAGGAGGAGGAGGAGGAGGAGATATTCACAGCATCAATAATCTCTTTCACATTAGCTATCACCACTTCTTCCACTTCCTGCACTCTCTCCTCCACTTTCTTGAACATTTCCTGAAGGTTCGTGGCGAGGCGTGCGTGTGTGTAGGATATAGAGGCGTGTACACCATCCTGCAGAAGGCGGTGACGGAGGGAGAGGGCATGAAGGACAGCACCAAGTCTTTTATCCATTGCTAAGTTAGATATTCTGATGCGGTTAATGACTGCAGCTGCGAGATGGTGTGTGGTATTGATAGAGGGTTCAATTAGGTGTTGTAGGTGCCCCACAGCGTCCTGGCACTGTTTGGCACTGGCACTCCCCTCCTTCAGCCCCTCCTCCACCCTCTCCGTCAGGTTAAGTAGCAATATAGTCAGTTCTTGCAGTGGAAAAGATGATTGTGTATTGGTAACAGTATTGGTTGTGTTAGAAGTCATCTCCACCTCTTCCTCCTCCTCCACCTCCTCCTCCTTCTTCCTCTGGTGTTGTAAGGTGTTGTTCATCTCCACCCAAATCTCCTCCACTACCTCCCCAAGCTGGAATAGTCTCCCATCCACTCCCTCCACCTTACCTCCCACAACCTCCACTTTCGTTAATACCTCCTCCACTTTTACTCCAATTTTTTCAACATCTCCGTCCACTTTTATGATCCTCCCTTGCATATCCTCCACTTTTCCTGTCACCTCCTCCACCTTAGCACTGTAGGACTCCACAAGCTCCTTCAGGTCATCCTCTCGCTCCTGTAGAAGACTGGTGAGGAGATCTAATTTCCCTTCCAAGTTGTCAAGTTTCCCCATTTTCGCTGTTAGAGCATCAAGTTTCCGTATAGCTGATTCCTGCCGTACGAATAGCCCTTGGAGGGGATCTGCGGGGGCCGGTGCTGTTTCCTCCTCAACCACATCTATAACTTCACTACCACTCACTACCACAACCACCACCATCAGGAAATAATATGTTAAGTGTGATTTCATGGTTTCAACAGATATATATACACACACACGGATATACACTGTTTGATGTAGGTGTGTGTGTGTGTGTGTGTGTGTGTAGGTGTGTGGGTATGTGGTGGGTATGTGTGTGTGTGCTGGTGTGAGGGAGGAAGGGAACTGCGAAGGAAAGGGACGTACAGTGTGCTCTTCCTCCTCCTCCTCCTCCTCCTCCTTCTCCTCCTTCTTCTTCTTCTTCTTCTTCTCCTCCTCTTCCTCCTCTCCCTCCAAACATCCTTGAAAAGCTTGTTTATAGGAGACACACGTGAGGGAAATATCAGGTCTCTCTCTCTCTCTCTCTCTCTTCTCTCTCTCTCTCTCTCTCTCTCTCTCTCTCTCTCTCTCTCTCTCTCTCTCTCTCTCTCTCTCTCTCTCTCTCTCTCTGTTGAGCTGAGAGAGAGAGAGAGAGAGAGAGAGAGAGAGAGAGAGAGAGAGAGAGAGAGAGAGAGAGAGAGAGAGAGAGAGAGAGAGAGAGAGAGAGAACTTTATTTTCTCTACGATGAAACAGCAAGGGGGAATCGCTACACACACACACACACACACACACACACACACACACACACACACACACACACACCTACTGACTCATTATCCTCCTCTTCCTCTTTATCATCATCATCATAATAATAATAATGATAGTAATGATAATAAACTGCAAGATGATTTTTTTTGTTTTTATTCTACGAAAACGAACGAAAATGCAGGAGGAGGAGGAGGAGGAGGAGGAAGAAGAGGAGTTTTCGTGAATCCAAACATTTGCACACGCTGTAAACCTTAGCTGTGACGTCACGTGTGTGTGTGTGTGTGTGTGTGTGTGTGTGTGTGTGTGTGTGTGTGTGTGTGTCAGTCACTCTCCCTTTCTAGTCTTGCTTTCATGGTAGTATTTTTATTTTTTCTCTTTCTCATCCTCTTTTTTCTTCTTCTCTTCTTCATTGTTTCCTCCTCCTCTTTCTTCTTTCATGGTGGAATTTCTTCTTCTTCTACTTCTTCTTCTTCTTCTTCTGCTTCTTCTTCATCAAATATACTTACTTAAAACACGCTATTAATTAACGAACACATTTATATTGATTTTTGTGTAACGTTACATATAGTTTGTGGGAGAAACTTAACAGAAAATGCAGTAACGTAAAACTTACCTTAGTTGTCCCCTAAAAGTAAAGTTTAAGGAGTCACTCAAGAAAACTTACGAATGACAGAATAGTTGATAATATATAATAAAACAGAGGAATTGAAGTAATATGATAAAGCGATAAATGATAATACATGAAATAAATATGATGCTTATATATTTCTTTATTTATCTACGAAAAATTAAATTAAATAAGATAATAATGAATGATTTTGTAATGAGAGAATATAGATTAATTTTTGTTTAAGTTTGTTTTGAGTATAGACACAAGTATGCTCTCTCTCTCTCTCTCTCTCTCTCTCTCTCTCTCTCTCTCTCTCTCTCTCTCTCTCATACAAGTGTGCACAGTTAATGATACATCTTCACCTGCTTTCAATAATTACGATATAAACACCTGCATTTTGACTTCATTACAGCGATGGCTTCTAATCTCTCTCTCTCATTGCCTCTCATTCTCACTTTCTCTCTATCCTTCAGTGTTAGGTAGGTGCGTGCATGCGTACGTGTGACAGTGTCGTGAATGGGGGTCTGGTCTGGTGTGGTTAGGGGCTTAGGAGGAGGTGATGGTATGACGGGGAGAGGGAAGGGAAGGGGTGATGGGCGGGGTGAGAGGGTGAGGGGGTGACGGTCGGGCAGGCGCGGCAGTGTGTTTGAGACAGTGATGGTGGGTGGACGCCGCCGTGCTCGCTGATGTCGGCCTTGCGCCACCCTCCTTCGCGGGTGCTGGCCCTCCTGCTGATGCTGATGCTGATGCTGCTGTGCCCAGGGCTTGCCTCGGCTCAGCACCACCACCAACAGCAGCAGGGTGACCCAGGCTCGGCGGGGTCCGGGGGGCGGCGTGCCCTAGTAACGGTATCCCTCCACATGCAGGATCGTCACGGCAAGTATACTGAGCAGGAGGTGACGCTGTGGGGCGCCTTCTCACCCCTCGCCGCCGCTGCACCCGCCGAGGGGAGGGTGATTCAGGTGAGGGGAAACCAAAGCCACGGTGCCATAACAGTGCCTCAAGGTGCCACTAAGGTTCATATAGTGCCATAATAGTTATAGGAGTGCCATAAACGTTCTTGTAGTGC
>JAXIVD010005087.1:12500-27500 GCA_036785275.1 Cancer borealis | reverse complement strand
TGGTGTGTATGGTGTGTGGTGGTGTGTATGGTGTGTGGTAGAGTGTATGGTGTGTGGTGGAGTGTATGGTGTGTGGTGGTGTGTATGGTGTGTGGTAGAGTGTATGGTGTGTGGTGGTGTGTATGGTGTGTGGTGGTGTGTATGGTGTGTGGTAGAGTGTATGGTGTGTGGTGGTGTGTATGGTGTGTGGTAGAGTGTATGGTGTGTGGTGGAGTGTATTTTAAGAATAGGTTGGATAAATTCATGGACAGCGACGATAGATGGTAGTGGGTGTTTTTAGATTCACAGGAGCTACCTCGAGTAGGCCAACTGGCCTTTTGTAGTCTCCTTATATTCTTATGTTCTTCTTATGTGTGTGGCGGACAGACAATGTTTGTGGCAAGGGCCAGCTGGAGTAGAGAGCAGGAGGTGGTCAAGAAGGTTCAGCTCATCCCTAGCCCTTGCCAGGCAGGGGTGCAACGTGTGGGTTGAATTGACTTACAATCTGTGTTCAGCATGAAGAGTAAGGTGGAACAATGTGAGAATTCCACCATCACCTCCGTCAAGCAGAGTTCAGTCTATGTGTGTGTGTGTGTGGTTCTATAGGACAGGAGTGGCAGGACTGTTTGTATAGGATGAAGGGTAATGGACCTGTACTTAGGTGTACCGTGTATGCCTAAGTACTGCGGCATTCAGAGGCACACTATGTATGCCTTGGATGCCGCTTGTTACTATAGCTATTTGTAAGGGTCTGTAAATAGTACAAGTAGGTTAATCTATCTTTTTAATTATTATTGATTGTTACCTGATTATAATTTTATTTATTTATTTTTTTCTTATTGTTGTTATTATTATTATTATTATCATGTCATCTTTGTAACAAGTGATTGATTCATGTAAAGATGATCGACTGTTAAAGAAACTGTAAATTTTCCTTGTTGGATTATTGGTTACTTTTAGTAAAAGGTTTTGACGTGCTCTAAATAGCCCGTGTGTTCCCTAGACGGGGACACAATAGACAACCAACCAACCAGTAAAAGGTTTAGATTCTTTGCAAATCCTAGTTCGAAACAGCGAGACCTCAGGTTTACTTGGAGCGAGAGCCAGTGTGTGTGTGACTGTGGTGGGAGGCGGACGGGCTTGTTTATCCTTGGATAGTTTTCTCGTCATCATCGTCTCTACTTGTGCTATTTTTATTTCCATCTTCTGAATTTACCTTCTATTCTTCGCCTTTATCTTCGTCTTGTTTCCGCTTCCTTGTTACCGTTGTTCTGTGCGTGATTGTTGTCGTTGTTGTCTTGCGTTCAAGTTGTACAATGTACCTTCTACCACCGCTGCCACCACACTGCCGCTCTGTGTGTGTGTGTGTGTGTGTGTGTGTGTGTGTGTGTGTGTGTGTGTGTGTGTGTGTGTGTGTGTGTGTGTGTGTGTGTGTGTGTGTGTGTGTGTGTGTGTGTGTGTGTGTGTGTGTGTGTGTGTGTGACTGACTGCTATGAGTGAATGATGAAATTAGACGGTACGAATTACTACATTATTAATCATCGTGT
The DNA here is from genome assembly GCA_036785275.1 of Cancer borealis. Lineage (NCBI taxonomy): Eukaryota > Metazoa > Arthropoda > Malacostraca > Decapoda > Cancridae > Cancer > Cancer borealis. Next base: position 25,974 of record JAXIVD010005087.1, on the reverse strand, counting down.
TTTAAATAGTAATCTGGTAACAATTTTATAGTATTGTGATTGCCTTCTGATAATTTTTTCATCGATAATGTGATTTTTTTTCATTGATATTCTAACGTCACAGCGTCACGTGTAACAATGTATATGTTAAAATTGAATGTTCCCGGGACATGACATACTTAGAAGTAATAATTAATCTCACGTCTTGTTGCCTTAGCTGACGGTAACTTTTCCTTGTGATAGTGTGTAACTTTGACACGAGCTGTTCATTGTGTATTGTGTCACCGTACTGTGTTGTCCTTCCATTACATGATTTCCTTTTCTTCGTTGATGTTGGTGAAGGTATTAGGTCTGTGTGCCGAAGACTCCCCGGCATCCACACTGAGGAGTCGGAGCCGCTTTTTGCCGTCCCTGTCCTTGTGTGTCTCCAGAACTGTGCCTCGTTGACTCTTCTTGTACTGAGAAAGGTAGATGGTATTAGCAGGACAGGGCAAGGGTGTATGTGTGTGTGTGTGTGTGTGTGTGTGTGTGTGTGTGTGTGTGTGTGTGTGTGCGTGTGCGTGTGCGTGCGCATGCGCGTGCGCGTGCGCATCTGCGTGTGCGTGTGCGTGTGCGCGCGCGCACGTGTGTGTGTGTGTGTGTGTGTGTGTGTGTGTGTGTGTGTGTGTGTGTGTGTGTGTGTGTGTGTATGCGTGTGCATGTGCGTGTGTGTGTGTGTGCTCGGCGTTGTATGGATTTTTGAGCGTCAGAAGCTCACAAGTGTCGTCTTATCCTGTAAGCAACATGAAGTATCCTCAAATCGTTGCTCTATAGCTTTGAGAAAATATTTGTGTTGTTGCTCACAATGTTATCCCGTATCAGCACAACAGACAATGTGCACAACGATTGTTACATCAAGCAATACTCACCTTGTACTTCTGCATGGGATCAATGTCCTCTTCCATGATGCCTATTTCAGTGAGGAGCCATCGTGTCTTCTTGACCAGCTGCTCCTGCATCAAGCTAATGCACATGGAGACCAGAGCCATTCCTGCACCAAGTAAGTACAACTTAATCAGGTGATTATGTTAAAATTGATGTTATGTTACGTACAGCTATGGCCAAAAGATACCAACTAAATGGTCTGAGCTCGCTTAGTTTCTTTTCCTGCAAGCATTTTCGGTAGGACTCTTGTTCTCTTAACATGATCTGTTGTTGATGGTAAAGTTAACATTACACTTGCATATAGCAGAGGGAGAAGAGGGTGGGAACAATAAGAGGGAGGAGTGGGCAGGTATGAATGAACATCCGCACACAGGCTGGAAAAGAGACAAAATGACCCTTGCCTCGGCTTACCCTTGCATATCTTTGTGACCATGAGTGTACTTGTGGCGGACCCAAGAGTGTAATAAACTAATAATACAAAGTGTAGAGGCAGATCACAAACCAAAGACGCAGTACAGTACAGTGACGACCATCTTGACGGCTGCCGACGCGTTATCGTGAAGGTCAAGGAAGGACCTGCCGGGCACGTAATCTCCAAAGCCAATGGTGGTGAGCGTAATGAAGGAAAAATAAATGGCTGATAATGCATCCCAGTTTTCCCACCAGCTGAAAAGTGCGCCTCCCAGCATCAGGTACACCGCTATCACGCACAGGTTCACCACGATCGGCACAGACACCTGTAAGGCATAACGTATTGGTCCTAACTCTACAAGTGGTTATGTTACTACTAGGAACACCATCTATACAGTTGGATGTTGAGCATGCAAGCTTTTATTTAAAGATTGAGAGACCATGCAAATTATTTAGTAATTGCCAATTTTTCATAATACGGTTGTCATCTGATGGGTGTTGTTTAATGTAACCTCTGCCTCTGCCTTCATTCATACGTTGATAAAAGGAATATACAATAAGTATTCATTAGATATTTGTCATGCTTGTGGTGCTCTGGTTAAATATTAAGTTTGCAGTTAAGAAAAACATTTTATTGACATGTTTTTTCTAATATTTTTCTAATAAGAAAAATGTATGGAGTGTCATTCCACAGGTAAATAAGTGACAGTTAAATAGACATGAAATTATAGAAAAGAAAATAGAACGTAAAATAGTTATATGATAAGAGAAGTCAATTTATCCACTTACCTTGGTTGATAATTAGACCAGTATCCTGTACAATAGTTAGTGGTGAGGATGTGAAGGGTGAATGCATTACCAAAGTGGAAGGGGAAGAGATTCGGTATTGTGTAATGGTGAGTGGCTAAGCAAGTCCTCACAAGGTCAAGGTCAAGGTCAAACAAAGTGAAAAGGAGCCTCGATGGTAGTATTAATGCCAGTTTATTTTTCCTCGCCTCACCTGCCCGCATTGAAGCCATCACGACAAACCTTTGAAGATGGCATGAATTTTTCCTGACCAACTGCCTCCTTAGTGAGTGCACGCTTTGGTAGCTTGTTGCCCTTCCGTAGTTCAGACAGTTTGCGTCGAACCCTGCACCAGCGGCAGCAACAACGGCTGTTTGGGGGTTAGTGTTCAGTTAGTGCTGCTTCTTTCTTTATGTAATCAAGTTTAGTTGATGAAAACTCCACAATCAGAGAAGAATTTTGTAGTTCAGACAAAAATCAAACCAACCAAAAAATATAAACATACGCACGCACACAGTGGCATCATGCAACTATAATTGGATTAGTTCACCTGTAAATATATCTGAAGGAGTTGGCCAAAAAGTCACCGATGTTGGCGAGAAAAACTAGGAGGAGCGGGATGCCCACTACACTGTATAGGATGGTGAGCTGGCGGCCCGCAGTGGTCTTGGGCGCAATGTGTCCGTAACCTGAAATGTGTTAGTATGTGTTATTCGTAGTGTTATGCAGGTGTGGAAGGAGGGCAGACCAAGTAGTACACACTAGACACGAACACCCACCTGTACACAAAGTTAAAACCAATGACAATGTCTATGGAAAAATATATGAGAAAGAAGAGGTTCAATTTGAATCCTTCCATCTGCATTGTCTTGGATCCTACAACTCAGGAGGTGTATCATCCTTGACTGGCAGAGTTTAGTGGGTGATTCCCTTCTTAAAGTGTTTCACAGATCAGAGAAGGGGAGAGGGGGAGAGGGGGAGGGGGTGGGGAGGGGAAGAGGGAGAGAGAGATATGCCATTCTTCTGTCTTATTATCTGGTTTAGTAGTAGTAGCAGTAGTAGTAATAGTAGTAGTAGTAGTAGTAGTAGTAGTAGTAGTAGTAGAAGTAGTAGTAGTAGTAGTAGGAAGAGCAGGAGGAGGAGGAGGAGGCGGAGGAGAGGCTATATATAGGGTAACGAGAGCGCTATATTGATTTCTCAGGTTGGCTTATGCTTGTACTTGCCCTTGGATTTAAGACATCCTAATGTAAGTACTTTGCAAGGCGTTCGTGATGCCTATTGCGTATGGACAGAGTGAGAAATGAGGAGGTGCGAAGGAGAACTTCTTAAACAGAGCAGTGTGTTGAAGTGATATAATTCCATAATTCACCATTGACTGAAAACGCTTAAGGAAGAATGAATTAGGTTAGGTTAGGTTAGTTTACTTCATGATATAGATTAAGAAAATAAAAATGTATATTCATCAACAAGCGTAGAGCATCTTAAAACAAATAAAGAAGATACATGAATAACAACAAGATACAAGTTGTGTTTGAAAAGAGTGGTCAGCGATGGAGGTCACAGCTGCATCTTGTCTTGGGTTACAGTACCAATGGATCCCATGGTGGTTACAGTGAACAACAGGGACTTGGAGAAGGTCCAAGCGGTATCCCATGAGTCCGCATCCCCGTCGTAGTTGATGTTAGAATCAGAAGCTTTGTCAACCACGAAGTTATGAAATAAATCCAGCTTCTTGTTCACCTGAAAACAGAAACCAACGGATTACAAGTTGAGTTAATCACTTAGCTTGAATATTTTTTCTACTAGCATCTTAAAAATATATATGATCACTACATTAGTTTCCCCAACGTATTTCCTAATATGTGAAATGATAGAAATCAACGAGACAAGATGGGAGGATGAGGAAGATGAGTAGTGTGCAGCATCCACAAAGTTTACAAACAGGAAGACTACAATTAAATTTATGATTCAAATCTAAATCCATAATGAAAAATAGTGCTATTGCTTGGAACATAAAGATAAACATAAAAAAGTAAGACATAACGCATCAAACTGGAAAAGAGTTGAGAAAAAAACCCTTGAACGGATTGAAAACAAGACCAAGGAGCCTCGACTTGCCATGGTGAGGTATTCCGTCTCGGTGAGGTTCTTGTCCCTGTAATACACGAACACACTGATGATGTAGCTCTTGGCGTCGATCAAATCAAGGGAGACGCGTCTCTTGGCCATCCTTAGCTCCTCCTCGTGCCCTTGTTCCACTTGTATGAAGAGGTACGCCCCTGCAGAACGTGGTACTCACACTAGTGACCAGCCACCAGTTGTGTGTGTGTGTGTGTGTGTGTGTGTGTGTGTGTGTGTGTGTGTGTGTGTGTGTGTGTGTGTGTGTGTGTGTGTGTGTGTGTGTGTGTGTGTGTGTATTTTTTTTTTCACTGTCACAGTCTGCTGCTGGTCTCTCTCGAGACAGCCGGCCGTCCCCCTATGGAAAGAGCTCAGTGCTCATAGAGACCAATCTTTGGGTTGGACCGAGACCACTCACACACAACACACCGGGACAACGAGGTCACAACCCCTCGACTTACATCCCGTACCTACTCACTGCTAGGTGAACAGAGGCTACACGTGAAAGGAGATTCGCCCAAATAATCTCCGTCCGCCCAGGGGATCGAACCCTGGCCCCTCGGTTGTGAGCCGAGTGCGCTAACCACTACGCTAGCGGACCGTGTGTGTGTGTGTGTGTGTGTGTGTGTGTGTGTGTGTGTGTGTGTGTGTGTGTGTGTCTCTCTCTCTCTCTCTCTCTCTCTCTCTCTCTCTCTCTCTCTCTCTCTCTCTCTCTCTCTCTCTTTCACACACACACACACACACACACACACACACACACACACACACACACACACACACACACACACACACACACACACACACACACACACACACACACACACACACACACACACACACACACACACACACACACACAGTTAGTAAAATAGATAGAGTGACTCAGGTAACACGGTGGTTGCGTAACTGTATGGGGTGTGTTCTTTTTAGGGGGAGTAAGTAAACCAAGGGAGGGGAACGGTTTCCTCAATAATCACAGAGTAACTAACATTGCACCTTAGCCAACGCGAGAACCTTTTTGCTACTACACGATGAACTGAACACGAGAAACAACCATTAATATAGTTCAGGGATAGATTTCATCTTGATCTGCGTGACTCCTCGGTCAGTTATTGCCTTTCCCATCATAACACCATAACATTATAACATCATAACACACATGTAAGTATCCTCCCCTCTCCACCCAGTTCTTGCGCCTCACCCAGCACGGCGTATAGAGCGACCAGCACCATCAGCCCCAGATGGGAGAAGAGGACACGAGCCACCCGCCTGCAGCACCCCTTCTTCTCGCCCATCCAGGTGTCCGACATCACGAACTCTGACGGAAGAAAGGAAAAGTGAGTGTGTGTGTGTGTGTGTGTGTGTGTGTGTGTGTGTGTGTGTGTGTGTGTGTGTGTGTGTGTGTGTGTGTGTGTGTGTGTGTGTGTGTGTGTGTGTGTGTGTGTGTGTGTGTGTGTGAGTGTGTGTGTGTGTGTGTGTGTGTGTGTGTGTGTGTGTGTGTGTGTGTGTGTGTGTGTGTGTGTGTGTGTGTGTGTGTGTGTGTGTGTGTGTGTGTGTGTGTGTGTGTGTGTGTGTGTGTGTGTGTGTGTGTGTGTGTGTGTGTGTGTGTGTGTGTGTGTGTGTGTGTGTGTGTGTGTGTGTGTGTGTGTGTGTGTGTGTGTGTGTGTGTGTGTGTGTGTGTGTGTGTGTGTGTGTGTGTGTGTGTGTGTGTGTGTGTGTGTGTGTGTGTGTGTGTGTGTGTGTGTGTGTGTGTGTGTGTGTGTGTGTGTGTGTGTGTGTGTGTGTGTGTGTGTGTGTGTGTGTGTGTGTGTGTGTGTGTGTGTGTGTGTGTGTGTGTGTGTGTGTGTGTGTGTGTGTGTGTGTGTGTGTGTGTGTGTGTGTGTGTGTGTGTGTGTGTGTGTGTGTGTGTGTGTGTGTGTGTGTGTGTGTGTGTGTGTGTGTGTGTGTGTGTGTGTGTGTGTGTGTGTGTGTGTGTGTGTGTGTGTGTGTGTGTGTGTGTGTGTGTGTGTGTGTGTGTGTGTGTGTGTGTGTGTGTGTGTGTGTGTGTGTGTGTGTGTGTGTGTGTGTGTGTGTGTGTGTGTGTGTGTGTGTGTGTGTGTGTGTGTGTGTGTGTGTGTGTGTGTGTGTGTGTGTGTGTGTGTGTGTGTGTGTGTGTGTGTGTGTGTGTGTGTGTGTGTGTGTGTGTGTGTGTGTGTGTGTGTGTGTGTGTGTGTGTGTGTGTGTGTGTGTGTGTGTGTGTGTGTGTGTGTGTGTGTGTGTGTGTGTGTGTGTGTGTGTGTGTGTGTGTGTGTGTGTGTGTGTGTGTGTGTGTGTGTGTGTGTGTGTGTGTGTGTGTGTGTGTGTGTGTGTGTGTGTGTGTGTGTGTGTGTGTGTGTGTGTGTGTGTGTGTGTGTGTGTGTGTGTGTGTGTGTGTGTGTGTGTGTGTGTGTGTGTGTGTGTGTGTGTGTGTGTGTGTGTGTGTGTGTGTGTGTGTGTGTGTGTGTGTGTGTGTGTGTGTGTGTGTGTGTGTGTGTGTGTGTGTGTGTGTGTGTGTGTGTGTGTGTGTGTGTGTGTGTGTGTGTGTGTGTGTGTGTGTGTGTGTGTGTGTGTGTGTGTGTGTGTGTGTGTGTGTGTGTGTGTGTGTGTGTGTGTGTGTGTGTGTGTGTGTGTGTGTGTGTGTGTGTGTGTGTGTGTGTGTGTGTGTGTGTGTGTGTGTGTGTGTGTGTGTGTGTGTGTGTGTGTGTGTGTGTGTGTGTGTGTGTGTGTGTGTGTGTGTGTGTGTGTGTGTGTGTGTGTGTGTGTGTGTGTGTGTGTGTGTGTGTGTGTGTGTGTGTGTGTGTGTGTGTGTGTGTGTGTGTGTGTGTGTGTGTGTGTGTGTGTGTGTGTGTGTGTGTGTGTGTGTGTGTGTGTGTGTGTGTGTGTGTGTGTGTGTGTGTGTGTGTGTGTGTGTGTGTGTGTGTGTGTGTGTGTGTGTGTGTGTGTGTGTGTGTGTGTGTGTGTGTGTGTGTGTGTGTGTGTGTGTGTGTGTGTGTGTGTGTGTGTGTGTGTGTGTGTGTGTGTGTCTGTGTGTGTCTGTGTGTGTGTGTGTGTGTGTGTGTGTGTGTGTTATTTTTTCCTAGTCTTGATACTACCACTACTACTTCTGCTTCCATTACTATTACAACAACGACAACTACTACTACTACTACTACTACGACTACGACTACGACTACGACTACTACTACTACTACTACTACTACTACTACTACTACTACTACTACTACTACTACTACTACTACTATTACTACTACTACTACTACTACTACTACTACTACTACTACTACTACTACTACTACTACCACTAGTTATGTTACTACTGCAACTACCATTACCTCTACTACTATCCCTTCTACTAGTAATATCACCACCATTAGTAGTAGTAATAGTAGAAGTAGAAAAAAAGAAGAAGAAGTAACAGTAGCAGTAGCAGTGGCAGTAGTAGTAGTGTAATAGTAGTAATTGCAGTAGTAGTATCAGTACTAATATCATCATAAGTAGTATTAGTTATTGTAGTTGTCGTTGTAGTTGTAGTTGTTGTAAGGTAACTTGTAAGTGTTCGTGCCATTATGATGTGTCAGTGTGCTAGTGTTCAGTGCATTATGTTCACACAGGTACTGCGGTCGTTGAAGCTCATCAGACTCAGGAACCATTGATGATAGGACGTTCACATCAGTCCTCCAGCTCTCCACACTCGCTGGGACGCACGCCAAGGAGCTGGTTGCCTCCCCCCGGCTGTCTTAAGGCGTAGGACCAGTGCGAGGAACCTCTTCTCAACAGTCGTTCCTCGTGTCTGTTCAAGGTAACCCTTCCCCTAGTCCCTAAGGCTGTGCATAGCTATGAAAGTGGAAATTAGTGAAACAACGCAAACATGTTTGTACTAATATGTGTTAAGGAATAGCAGTGATGACGGAGAGGAGAGGCGATGGTGGCCTCAAGGCAGAGGCTGTGTGTGTACTATTGATCAACTTATCAATTTATTACTATTATTATTACTATTAATATCATCATTATTATTAATTTTATTAACATTATTATTATTATTATTATTATTATTATTATTATTATTATTATTATAATAATTATTATTATTAGTTATTATTATTATTATTATTATTATTATTATTATTATTATTATTACTATTGTTATTATTATTATTATCATTATCATTATTATTATTATTATCACTTTTATTATCATCATCGTCATCGTCATTGTTGTTTTTATCGTTATTATTATCTATATAATTATTATTACTTTTATAATCATCATCATTATCATCATTATCATTTGAATTTATAATTAGTTTTATAATACGTTTTAGGATTCTAGGATTTTCTTTGCAGTGATTCTCTGAGTGATGGAGAAAAGTTTTGTTTAGGTAGCATTGGAAAGGGAAATGTAATGACATGAAAACACTTTGGAGTAACATGTTCCTTCATACCATTAACATCCCATCCAAGTAAGACATGATTCCTAGTGTGGGAAATACACCTGATTCCTTTGTGATGGCAATGCCTTCTGCCTTGGCCAACAATGTCAGGTTGAAGAGTGTCAGTAAGGGAGTGCAGTGCAATCTCCTTTCATCGCCTTCAACTCAACCCACACAACACTATGACTGCATCCTCCTCCTCTCCAGAAGCAATGTGTATATCTTTAAGCGGCTCTTACACAGGCCTTGTTTCCAACAGATAACATTGTTTCCATGAGTGTTTCAGGGAAAAAAATGTTGCTATGTCATAGTAACTGTATGGAGAAACTTTCCATATCTACATACAGTTAAAACATCTACTTCTGAAATATGGAAGTTTTCAATTTATGAATACTTTGATTAAAACAAATTGATTTCTGTGAACGAAGATTTCCCAAAGAAGTTTCTGTTATCGGATATCGAAGACAGATAATTTTCAAGGAAGCGATGCTAGTTGTTGAAAACATTCCGTGTGTGATAACGGTTTTTGAAAGCATTTCACTTAGAAGACAAGGCCACGCCTCTCCCTCCTTGGCGCACCGGATGTTGTGGTCGACGAACCGTCAAGCTTATATATGGTCGAGGGATTCTACCGGAAGTTACTTGTCATGTTACCTATATATTGACCATAAAGATAAAACTACCAGAAATAAACATAACTTTTCGAAAGTAACGTTACTGCACTCTAAAACACCTTTTCATGACAATAGATTGTCTTGGTTAACGTTATGTCATGAACAAAAAGAACTTTATTTTAAATGAAAATATATAGCAGATAAATTATTTTAAAGCGTCAGTGAAGTGGCATGCGACAATTTTTCTCAATGGAATGAATCTGAAAGCGACAGATTTTCACTTCACAGCCGAAGCTTTTAAGATAGGGATTTACATTCTTCGTTATTTGCCATTACCCTGTTTTCCTCACCTGCCTTCACTCTTTACTTTTATTACTAATGTTTCTTCAACAATTGCAGTTTAGCAGCCTGACGTTTTGATCCTTGGATTTGAGTTAAATTGCAGGAAATATAAGCAATAAAACTAACAGTAAAGAATGGTCCCTGAAGGAAACTAAAAATTATAATAAACAGTTTACTTATGTTTAAATTTGTGTTGCTCATTGCTTATCATTACCCTACAGAAAAGACCACATTAGCCTATATGGGGAAACATACCACCACTCAAGGTAATTCACGTGTGGTTGGCGAGCAGTACTTAAAGGTAATGATTGTGTTGTGTTACACGATAGTAACGTTAGGAAAACAAGTGCATTCGGAGATCGCAAACCTTCGTCAAATCTAAGCAATCAATCCGCTATCCAATGTAGGATGTGCTCGCCTCAACCTAACTCACCCTACTTAACTTACACTCCTCGGCTCGCGTCTCATGTTGGAGTGGGTAATTTCTCCCAAATTTAATCACATGTTGCTAGTCACAAGGCAAACATTTTGTAAGGTTTTCATTAAAAAAATGACATATAGCTTTTTTTCCGTAACCTTGCTAACAAATAAACAAACTAACAAACTCAACCAAGAAACCAAAAACATAACCTCTTTGGCGGAGGTATTGTACAAACGCTAAAAATAATAATATATCAAAATGATAAGACTGTGTTCTGTCAATTAATCTGGATGTTGAGCTTAACGGGACTAGACTGATCACTGTGTTCGGTGATGTTACCCGATCCATCACTTTGTTACGCTGCACTATTATCCTGAGGTGATCCCGTGTGTTAGGCGGCACACCTAAGCATGTCGTGGGGTGACGGGTGGCATCAAGGAGGGCGTGGTGTGAGTGCCTAATCACTGTGGAGTATACGCCCTTTCATGCATACATTGCTACACGGATTTACTTCTATCGATCACGTTTGAAATTAAAAACAGAGATACAAGTTTACTAGAAAATAAGGTAAAAGTGGAAGAAATCTGTGCAGTCATTTTCGGAAATTTTGACTATTTCTTACTAACCAGATTTTGGTAAGGAACAAAAAGAACCTTCGCTCTCCCATTGTCCTCTCGCTCCCGTCACCGTAGTGTTAATACAAGTGAAGGATGCGTTTATATGCCCTGCAAGTCATCTATAGTATTTCCTCAATGTGTATATAGGTTTTTAAAGTTTTTCCAGAAGTTAATTAATACTGCAGAGTATACTAAGCAAAAAAGGTATATTGAAAACGTAAGTAGTAAAGCCAATAGCGCCACGCAGTCCTCCGTCATTATACAAAACATACATTTTTTAGTCAGGAAAAAAATAGTCTGTGTCCCCAAAAATGTCCGCTCAGATCTCCTTCACTTTTAAAATTTTTTTCTATTCATTTAGTTATTTATTAATCTACTTATCTATTCATTAATTTATTGTATGATTATTATGCCTTTGGTCTTCCTTGAATTATCTGTGTGCCAAACGTGTCCGGCTGCCTAGTGACAAAGCAGCATCCCGGCTGGGCAGTCACTCAGGAATTGAAAGAAGCAGATGGTCTGGAATTAGCAAGGTGGGTCGTGTAATGAAAGCCAGTGCTAAGCAGGGACTTGAAATGTTAGCAAATAGCGTATCTTACTTAGGACCGGCATGATGGTGGGCTGGGGCGGGGAGGCCACCTGCAGCCACCATCCCAAAGGAAAAGAAAAGTCTTATTCACATAAAAAAAAGTTATTTAGGCGGCGCTGGTGATGACAACTCCACGTGTTGGCAAAGTGTTAGGCAAGACGGAGGTGCTTGTGGCGACGTGTGGCGACGATCAGGGAGGGAACGCCGGTCGTCAAGAGGTTTAGAAATGTGGGTGATCTGTCTGCTTGGGACAGTCAAGAAAGGGTGTGTGAGGCGAGGATGATGACACTAGTGTTTGAACCTTGCTTTACCTACATCCCAGGAAAGTGTACTTTATGTGATATTCATCTCCAACCCCCTTCCCTCATCCTTGTACTCCCGGCTCTACAGTCCTGGTTACCCCCACCATCCTCTCCACCCTTTGTTTACATTCCGTCGCCTTGTGAGCGGTACGCAGCAGTGGTTGGGTTGCCGCAAGTGTTACGGTGATGAGGGAACTTAAACAATCCTACGTATCCGTAATGTTGTGTGGTGGGATTAGTTATTAAACCGTACTGTTACTGTTATCCTCTCCTGCAGAGCGTGGACGGCCCTCCCTGTCGCTTCACGCACACAGCAGCGGCACAGCTCCTTTCCAATGAAATCACAACACTTGATGCCATCACACCAGCGCTACATTACACAACCAAACTAATTACGTCTCATGGTTCATTTATTTATTGACGTATTGGGGTTTATTTCAGACTTAATTTACCGTTGAATTAGTTAAATAACAGATGATTATTTATTAATATAATACTTTGCATTATTTACACATTGATGCAGACTGGAGATTCTATAGGATCTCAAGTACAGACTTGTTTGCGAAGCCCTAACAGGTCCAGCAGGAAACTACGTTTGAGTTGCCTAGTTGGGCTGGCACTTGACAGCCGGCTTAGTCTGAAAACTATACATATATAAAGAAAAAAAATACACTGACCTGTAGTCGTGGTATTGAGCGAAGCGAGGCGAGCTGCACTGGACTGTGGCAGGCTGGGCGCGGGGCTCCCTACGTTGTGTACAGTGCCTTCACTATGGTGACTGGTGCTCCTGGCGACGAGTGTAGTGGCGGTGGTGGTGGTGGTGGTGGTGGTCCCGGTAATTCAAGTTCTACTGTTTAGGTAAATCTCTGATTTTGCCTCAATCGGGGTGTGGTGGCGCTGTGGTACTAGGCTCGGCTCGTGGCCTAATGGATGAAAGTTCCATCTTGGCCCACGACAGCTTGTTGGTGAGAGGAATAGCATTCTCTCGTTAACCTTAACCTTTTAATCTTACTCCGCCTCAAACAGATTGTTTCTACTAAGTCCCAGATGTGCCTTGACTTTCTCATTACACTCTAAAGATACAACAACAATCCCCAGCACCCTCCTTCTGCAACTCCCACCCCCTTAACCCCTGTTCTCTTCCCCCAAGAACCCCTCCTTTCCCACACCACCTCGAACATGTAGCTCTTTTCACACATCCTCTTTCCCTTTTCTCTCACTCACAATAAGTTTCTAAACTTCACACAGGCGATGCACGAGACGTATTTTGTAATTGTGTCGTGCGATAAGGGAAGGTGTAAGGTGACGCGTGCCTGGGACTCAAAACAAGAGGAGAGTTTTGTCTTGCCTTGATCACCACCAGCTGCACAATCCGCGAGGCAACAAGGACATGAAAAGGAATGCAAATAATCAAATATTCTCAAAACTATATTTCATTTTGACTATTATTTGCAGTGTATATGAATTTTCATGAACAATGCAAAACCGCATGCGAGCCCGCTGTTCACTGCTGATGAATTTAAGAGAGAATTAGAGGAGCCATGAAGATGTGAGTAACTGTAACTAATGACGATGTTCTGTGGTTGTGAGAGGAGACTCACCCACCCATGACTCATAAAAAAATATGTTTTTTGATATTTCGAATATTTTGCGCCAGAAAATTTCTAGTCTGTGGTAAGACTGATTATTTTTTTTTGAGAAGATGAGTACATGTTAACTAGCAATCATAATATAATACATATTCTTAGTTCATAACTGTGGAAGTAGTGGTTTTCAAGGTATAGTGCAATAACCCTCAAACCAAACAATAAAGTGTATTTATAACGGTTTTATATGAGCTATACTGGACAGGAAAAAACTAGGCCGACAAGAAATACACAAAGTTTACAATATCTTCTTCCTGGATCAGATTTACCAGTTATT
>JAXIVD010005087.1:0-2500 GCA_036785275.1 Cancer borealis | reverse complement strand
AGGTAAGACCATTATATCTTGCAGGGGATTTAATTTCGACATAGCTCTTTCCACCGCTAGCTGGGAACTCAAGTGGGCGTTAGTGTATAGGTTTGGTTAAGCGATTAATGATTATTTTGTTGAGGCAACGTTATGGAATATTTGGTCTATACATAGTTTCTTCCGTATATACTTCAGTCTGGAGGTGATCGGCAACTTGTGAGGATGACGTGCGGGGAAAAATATATCTATTTCATCACGTCTCCTAACTGTTACTCATTACCTTATGACATGTATAGCCTCCGGTAAATCTGTAGAATAACGCCTCCAAACCGATCAAAATAATAATTGTTGCACTACGCAGGATACTTACTGTGCTGAACATGTGTGAAGCGGTCACCTAAACTAAATTGACACGAGGAGCTGTGCCCTCCAGGACCCCACAACCTAACTTAACCTAACCTAACCGGATCCCTCCAACGACAAAACCCTAGTCTGAACTAAATTTAACAGACCCGCCTCCCCCAATTCTAACGCCTCACGCCTCCCCCAACCTAACCTAACCTAACTAATTTTGTCAGGTGTGTGGATTTACAAATGAACCCGTATATGTTAAGTAGGGTAGCGACCGTTCACTAAAACCTTCACACATGTTCAGTACAATAAGTATCCTGTGTAGTGCAACAATAATTATTATTCTTCGTTTGGAGGCGTTGTTCTGCGGATTTACCTTCAAATTAAACCTAAGGCCACATTTTACCTTACTACCTATTTACCTAACTACCTTGACGGCTGACTATTAGAGGAATCATTCGCGCTATACAAATAAATATCAAATCAAGAGTACCAGAAGGTTTGTCAAACTACCGTCCGATTCTCGCCATGTTATTGTGGTTGTCCGTGTGTGTGTGTGTGTGTGTGTGTGTGTGTGTGTGTGTGTGTGTGTGTGTGTGTGTGTGTGTGTGTGTGTGTGTGTGTGTGTGTGTGTGTGTGTGTGTGTGTGTGTGTGTGTGTGTGTGTGTGTGTGTGTGTGTGTGTGTGTGTGTGTGTGTGTGTGTGTGTGTGTGTGTGTGTGTGTGTGTGTGTGTGTGTGTGTGTGTGTGTGTGTGTGTGTGTGTGTGTGTGTGTGTGTGTGTGTGTGTGTGTGTGTGTGTGTGTGTGTGTGTGTGTGTGTGTGTGTGTGTGTGTGTGTGTGTGTGTGTGTGTGTGTGTGTGTGTGTGTGTGTGTGTGTGTGTGTGTGTGTGTGTGTGTGTGTGTGTGTGTGTGTGTGTGTGTGTGTGTGTGTGTGTGTGTGTGTGTGTGTGTGTGTGTGTGTGTGTGTGTGTGTGTGTGTGTGTGTGTGTGTGTGTGTGTGTGTGTGTGTGTGTGTGTGTGTGTGTGTGTGTGTGTGTGTGTGTGTGTGTGTGTGTGTGTGTGTGTGTGTGTGTGTGTGTGTGTGTGTGTGTGTGTGTGTGTGTGTGTGTGTGTGTGTGTGTGTGTGTGTGTGTGTGTGTGTGTGTGTGTGTGTGTGTGTGTGTGTGTGTGTGTGTGTGTGTGTGTGTGTGTGTGTGTGTGTGTGTGTGTGTGTGTGTGTGTGTGTGTGTGTGTGTGTGTGTGTGTGTGTGTGTGTGTGTGTGTGTGTGTGTGTGTGTGTGTGTGTGTGTGTGTGTGTGTGTGTGTGTGTGTGTGTGTGTGTGTGTGTGTGTGTGTGTGTGTGTGTGTGTGTGTGTGTGTGTGTGTGTGTGTGTGTGTGTGTGTGTGTGTGTGTGTGTGTGTGTGTGTGTGTGTGTGTGTGTGTGTGTGTGTGTGTGTGTGTGTGTGTGTGTGTGTGTGTGTGTGTGTGTGTGTGTGTGTGTGTGTGTGTGTGTGTGTGTGTGTGTGTGTGTGTGTGTGTGTGTGTGTGTGTGTGTGTGTGTGTGTGTGTGTGTGTGTGTGTGTGTGTGTGTGTGTGTGTGTGTGTGTGTGTGTGTGTGTGTGTGTGTGTGTGTGTGTGTGTGTGTGTGTGTGTGTGTGTGTGTGTGTGTGTGTGTGTGTGTGTGTGTGTGTGTGTGTGTGTGTGTGTGTGTGTGTGTGTGTGTGTGTGTGTGTGTGTGTGTGTGTGTGTGTGTGTGTGTGTGTGTGTGTGTGTGTGTGTGTGTGTGTGTGTGTGTGTGTGTGTGTGTGTGTGTGTGTGTGTGTGTGTGTGTGTGTGTGTGTGTGTGTGTGTGTGTGTGTGTGTGTGTGTGTGTGTGTGTGTGTGTGTGTGTGTGTGTGTGTGTGTGTGTGTGTGTGTGTGTGTGTGTGTGTGTGTGTGTGTCTGTGTGTCTGTGTGTCTGTGTGTCTGTGTGTCTGTGTGTCTGTGTGTCTGTGTGTCTGTGTGTCTGTGTGTCTGTGTGTCTGTGTCTGTGTCTGTGTCTGTGTCTGTGTCTGTGTCTGTGTCTGTGTCTGTGTCTGTGTCTGTGTCTGTGTCTGTGTCTGTGTCTGTGTCTGTGTCTGTGTCTGTGTCTGTGTCTATATGTATATATGTATATATGTATATATGTATGTATGTATGTATGTATG
>JAXIVD010005086.1:25000-27500 GCA_036785275.1 Cancer borealis | reverse complement strand
GTTCCACTTCTTGCCTTAAATAGCAGTTTACCTGGCCAGTCCCCCTGGTACCACTCTTCTCTGCATATTCTTTCCTTGCCTTTGTACCATTTCAGCGTGCTTTTTCCTTCCATTCCATTCCTCCATTCCTGGTGGCCATTCTCTTCTACTTTATTCTTTATCTCTTTGACTCTCATTTCCTGCCATCCTGCTTCCATTCCTCCTCTAACTTTCCATCTTTCTACTTCTCTCTGCCATTGTGAATTGTTTCTACATGCTTTGTATGCTTGGCTGGCCCATATACCTTCATTCATTCTTTCTATTTTCTTCATAAAACAAAGCTTCCCTTTTTCGATCCTCTCTTTAAATGAGCTCCACCCCATTTCTCCTCTTAACGCTTCTATGGCTGTACTCTTGGGGGCTCCTAGGCACCACCTCCCCATCAAGTTCTGTATCACCTCAAGTTTTCTTTTATCCTCTGCTCTATAGTTAGTTATTTCAGATCCATAAGACAATGTGGCACCGCCATCCCTTTCCATAGACATCTTCCATGTTCATACTTATTAACTTCCCTGCTTCCTGCACTTACGATCATTCCCATCATTTTCCTTGCCTTACTTTCATTACATTTTCTCTGCTCACTGCCTCCAATACCTTCTTTACTTATTTCTATCCCTAGGTAACTAAATTTTTCCACTACTTCAAGGACATTATCCCCCAGCACCCACTGCCCTGCTTTCGCTGTGTTAAATTCCATGATTTTACATTTCCTACTGCTAAATTTCATCTCTCATTCTCTTCCATACTCGTCTGGATCTTCTGCTTTCTCTCCTAAACCCCAATCTCCTGATACCTCTCGCTCACACTTGTTACAGAACCACCAGACGTTTTTTAGTTTCATGACGGCATAATTTTTCTGATACACTGATCCTAAACATACTGCGTGGAACCATTCCCCGCATTTCTGGCAACATAGCCATCTACTATTCGTCCCTATCTTTACTTCCCTCTTGCAAACGCTGCAGTCACTGTCACACGTCATTGTGTCAGTTTATAATGAGCCACACGTAAAAACAATAGTCAAATCTTGTCGTTGAGCAGCGCGCGGCCTTTCAATGTTTACACTACATATTATTTGTTTTTTTTTTTTTATTATGTGGCCTTTCAATGTTTACACTACACATTATTTGTATTTTTTTTTTTATTATGAGTGCATCAGATTTTAAAGGAAGGCAGGCACAATCTGAATTCTTTAAATCTTTACAAGGATAACTACTACAGCTTAATGGAGACAATGATTTGCATATGGTATGATATGCCTGATAAATAATAATAATAATAATAATAATAATAATAATAATAATAATAATAATAATAATAATAGTAATAATGATAATAATAACAATAATAATAAAGAACTTGGTAAAAATTTAGCAGTTAGCCATCTTGTTACCCGGTGTGGTAACGAGTGTTATGTGAGATAGTGTGGCCCGAGCGGTTTAGCCAAATACGTGTACCTTATACAGTTTTATTTACAGTATAAGATGATCAGTACACTGGTACATTGAATAAATCTCACTGCTTGTATTTGTATTCTACTCAAGCAGGGTTATGCACATATATTAAAGTATATCACAAGAGTCACTGTGGCACTATATCTCCACACTTGGGTATAAGGTGAGATTTGTGCAATATATATAACTTCAGCGACAGTTTGTAGGGCACTCTTAATAACACAGAAATGTCAGTAATAACGTTCAAGTCCGGACCTCGGATGTACGGTGAGAGTAGAGCACTCCGAGGTCCGTGACTTGTAGGTGTAGCTGCGCGGGTAGGTCTGCGAGCCGGGCAAGCTGGGTGCAGTAAAGCAGCCAGCAGCGACGCCTGTCAAAAGCTGACATCGGCCTCCTTTCTTGCTGAGTCTGCAGCATCTCTCTGACCGGATGGCGGCCAGACACCACGAGACTGCTTCCCGAACGTTCGGCCTCCTCACGACACATGACATTCGAGAACCTACTACATATATACCTCAACAATTATAATAACTTTAATTGCATAATACATGAGATATATAGGAATAAAAATATAAGTAATACTACCTGCCTAACATGGGGTACATCGCTCGGTCACCTACTCGACGCGACCTCGCGACGTTTCTATATATCTAGAGTCATGTACCTAACCTTATGGAGGTGTCAATTCGTGGTCGCTAGCAGCTTTATTTGAAACTCTACTTTATTATAGTGTTAAAGCATGTTTCACTAGACAACATAGAGGAATCATTATAATAATCACCAACACTATCGGTATGATGACCGTAGGGACTCATGTAGGTTGGTAGGGAAGCATGGACTGCCGATTCAAAATCTGAGATGTTATTTAATTTAAACTCAGAAATGGTATTAGCCACATACTTAATAGAAGAAATATTTACACTTTGAGCAAAATCTAAGGTGTAAATATGCATAAAAATTTAGAAACAAAAACCTTCATAAAGTGTCTCAGGATGAGTCGACACTAT
>JAXIVD010005086.1:5000-12500 GCA_036785275.1 Cancer borealis | reverse complement strand
CACCAAAGTCACTAAATTCAAAGTAAGTTCTTATTCAATATAATATCAATCTCTTACAACTTGACCTTCACTAATGGAGTTGACAGGTGCCTTTTGTAAGCCTAAGAGGATTTTTTATGAACACATTAAAATATTATAAAATAAAGTTATACAACACTGTAAATGCATCACTTTAAGGAGTAAAAGTCAAATAATCCTCCCGAATTAGGTAGCTTTAGACCATATAGTTCAGCTGGAGTTAATGAAAGAGTGGTGCATCTTTCACCAAGAAGCTGCCGTGAGCCAGGATCAAACTCGCGAGCAATGACATTTTGCTGCCCTACAAGAAAGAGAAAGTGGTGTCAGTGTCCCACTATCTCTACCTAACTTTTATCATTACCATCACATGATCCACCTCAATCTACTGACTTTCCCATTAACACCAGGTCCTGTGCCACTCACAGTCTACACAAAATTAAAATTAAACCACTTCACTTGTTGCTATCATCTTAAAAGTGATGCATTTACTATAAGTACAATAATAATTTAAAGTCTTTATAAGATTAAAGAGGATGTGCACTTTGGAGATCTTACCACAAAAATATTTTCTAGCTTGGAGCGTGTGTTCTGCTCCTTGAACTCCTGCTATGGAACACTGGCAGGCCTCACCAGTGTTCCGGAGACACGGGTGTATCCTCTGGAAAGAAATTTGAGTTTTGAGGAAGGTGCAAGCATTGGCATTCCCTACTTTACTGCCTGCCGAGCCCTTGTCCAAAAGTAACCAAGTAAAAGTACCAAGAGATACTATACAGTTTAAACAATAAAAAGAAAAACAAGTCTTACAGTTTCAAATGCTATCAATATATTTTTTGGGGATTAAAATTAAATAATCCTCCCGAACTTGGCAACTATAACCATGTAGATCTACTAGGATTAATGAGAGTGCTATCCTCTCACCAAGGTAAGCTGCAGTGAGCCAGAATCAAACTCGCAACCTTTAGGTAACGAGCTGACCACTGTACCACAGTGTCACTGGTGTCATAGTGTTCACTATGTATAATTTTCATTAAAAAATACTCAACATTATATCAAATGGTCAAGATATGTATGAGGGATGTGTGCTTACTGCTAAGTCCAAAGTAAAATAGTTAAGACTACATAAAATACCTTCACATATTGAAAATATACAAAAACTCTTTATTTTCCCTATAAGAGGATGATGGAACTGTAGTGGTTACTATAATTACCTCACAAGCAAAATACTGTTCAATAGAATCCTTGTGAGAATTCAAACTAAAGACTATGTATAACCTGTACTACAGTTAGCAGTGCAGTATCACCTCTTCAACGTGTATTCACCTCAGACATGGATATTATTGGAAAACCTTCATCTAATGGTTTCTGTTCACCTACCAAAAGACTGGAGGGTTGTAAAAATAATCTTCACAGTCATATTCTTTTTAAAAACAGAATATCATACACAAACTGCAGATATGCCTGTAGGACATGCATCTGTACTGTCCACCTCATTTACACACTTCCTCCTAATTATATTTAAGTAAATAATGTGTTGCAAGGATTTCTTGCTTTTTTCTCACTCATGGAAGAGAGACTATCAAGTGTACCTCCAGTAGGATTCACGTTATCCTTGGTGTTCAATGTTTGCAGAGCCAAGGCAAAGAAAGGAGAGAGGTTGTTGGTGCATGGAGCCAGCGGTGGTGTGGGACTGGTAGCTGTCCAGCTGGGCAGAGAACTGGATTGGTTGACTAGTTTTTTGATAAAAGTTTTTTGGCACACAGTTTGCATTACTGTTGAACTATGTGCACAAGGTGGCATTAAATATTAAGATGGGTATTTTGCAATCATTGGCTGAGAAAACAGTGGGACCATTCTATTGTACTCGAGTGTCTGAATTGATATCCTAACACTAGTGTCGACTGGCGGAGTTTCTGTTCTGAAGTAACTCTCGACTGGCTCAAGAACGAGCAACCAATTGGTGGTGACGGTGTGGTAGTAGAGATTGACAAGACATTTTTCGTCAAAAGAAAATATGACAAAGGTCACAACCTCGGCAGTGTGTGGCTCTTTGGAGGAATAGAGCGAGTGACAAAAAAAATTTATCCTCCCCTTAATAGGAAAACAGTGGGACAGAAGTGCAGCAACACTGCTTCCTATCATCAAAAAATACATTTTACCCGGAAGTACCATCGTAAGTGACGGGTGGAAAGCGTACCAGGCACTCGCTAACGAAGGCTTCACTCACTGGGTCGTGAACCACACTTTGTGGACCCTTCAGACGCTCGTGTGCACACACAAAATATTGAAAGGCTATGGAGGGACCTAAAGGAGTGGACCAAACGACCCGGCATCAGAAGTGAGTACTTCGAACAGTACTTAGCCGGCTATATTTTCCTTAAGGAAAATTACCAACACCGTCACCACCAATTCTTTCTTGCTGCTGGTATACTCTACAAGCCCCAGTCGACACGACAGCGCACTCTGCCCGGCCCTGCTGTCCCCGTGGAAGACACTGAATTTTATGACACTCGAGTTGAGGATGACTCACAGCCAGGAACTTCATGCTCTCGTTAAGGTAGGTAAGGTGAGTTATGATATTATACTTGGTAAATTTGCAATTCAACCAATAATTCATATCTTTATCCACACCCAACCCAAGCCCTCAAGCAAGCTTTAAGGGCTGGTGGGGAACCGTCAGTGGCGTATGGTGGTTTCTGTCACTGGGTGTGCTGAACAGTGATTCTGTCCATAACTAATATATATCTAATTATTGATGTGTGTGTGTGTGTGTGTGTGTGTGTGTGTGTGTGTGTGTGTGTGTGTGTGTGTGTGTGTGTGTGTGTGTAATTACAATTTTATAGTTATTCATACTGTTAGTTGGAAAATAAAGCAAATTTTATGTGTAAATTTAGAATAATTAAATTTATTATTTTTGATTAGCTAAGCTTACCACCTAAATTACAGAGTTGAGTGGTTGACATACCTGATTACTAATAATTCAATTCTATTCTTCGTGTTTTTGATATAAACTTGTTCATGACTGCATCATAGAAAGAGCCTCTCTGTTTAACTTTAGTCACCAAGTTCTTTTCTATGAAGAACAAACTGAGGCCACTCAGCCTCAAATGGCTCCCATTATGTGGTACCCGCCACCTCACAGCAGTCCTCAAGGTCACTGTCACAACTCACGGAGACTACCACGGCCACAGTCACAGGTTATCACAACACTACAATACCACATGTGTCCACCCCCTGTAACACTGTCTTAGCAGCTACTATTATACCACAGTTATATGAGCCACTTTAATACCAGTCACCTAACCACAAATACCGTCTATACCAGCGTAGCCGCTTTTCAAAGGAAAGATATTTTTAAGAATACCAGCGTAGCAGCAGGAGGCTCTCTCTCGTATCCCTCCGCCGGCAGATCGGAGTGAATGTCACATTTACCCCATCTTCCCTCTTTTCCTATCGCCATGGGAACGCCATCATTAAGATGCAAACACACCGCAACACAATAATAATTACAACTTCTGTCATTTATCTAGTCAAGGGAAATGCACGTAAATCCCCGACACTGGTGTCAATGAAACTGTTAGTAAATTAATATAACGGGTTACTTGGCAACTCAACTTCCGTTGTTTCATCGGTAAGAGAGTCCATGACTTAGGTTGCATTCAATCTTTATTTCTGATTGAGTGACTTAATAACATTTGGTTTCATAATAGATACTATATTATAATTCCTGCAAGTCTTAATTATGTCCATATAATGAATGGCAAAGACACTTTATACCTTCTAGCCAATATAAAATTTCCGCAGCAAAAACGAACATAAGCAGTGAGCATTGCTAGAGCCGCACATCCAGCTCCATATTTCAACAGTATGCCCTCCCACTCCACCGTACGCGCTATGCTACATAACGATACAATTGATTATTGGGTGTGCAGTGCTTCTACAAAACACCTATAATGCAAAATATTATAACAGTGCTAAAAGCAATAAGAATAATATCGTTTCTTACTTACTGCTGAATTTATTTATAACTATCATGCATTTCTCTCTCTGGCTGAGGATGTGCGGCGCACACCTAGCACATGCTGAATATACGCCCCTGGGAACCGTGTTTTTTTTGGGGGGAGGCATATATGAATGATATATGGACTTTGAAAAATCTAGGGAAATTTCCCCAAATCTTGGCAAGTTTCTCTCAATTACGTTAGGACAAGTGGATTGTGGTTGTGTTCGAATATTGCCTTAGTGGGGGGGAGTCCAGGTTAGGTTTGCTTCGGTTGCAATAGTGTCAGCGGGGGGGGTCCAGGTGGGGCGCAGCCCTCTCTTTTAGGATAGGATAGGATAGGATAGGATAGGATAGGATAGGATAGGATAGGATAGGTTAGGTTAGGTTACAACAGTGTCAGCAGGGGCGTCCATGGGGGACGCAGCCCCCCCGGTTAGGATAGGTTCGGGTAAACTAGATTAGATCTGAGGAAATTTCCCTAAATCTAGGGGAATTTCCTTCATATATGCCTCCCCCCAAAAAACCCTCGATTCCCCACAGTCCCCCAAGCTTGTTGGGTGGGTTGGGGGTGTGTGGGTAGAGATAGGAAATATTGGCTTAAACTATAAATTTACCCGTTTTCTTTATGTCTCTTCACTATACATGGTGAAAAATAATGTATTACTGCTTCTCCATCCTTCAAAATGACATGTAGAGGAACAGAGAAGGTTTAAAACAAAGAAATATTATCACCAGGCTACAAATCCTGTCTGGCTGGTAGCGGTGCAATGACTGAAGCGGTGTGATGGTGTCCTCCCTAGAGAGAAGGAGGGCAATGGGGGATATGA
Organism: Cancer borealis; assembly: GCA_036785275.1. Classification (NCBI taxonomy): domain Eukaryota; kingdom Metazoa; phylum Arthropoda; class Malacostraca; order Decapoda; family Cancridae; genus Cancer; species Cancer borealis. The sequence continues at coordinate 7,655 of JAXIVD010005086.1, read as the reverse complement.
TTGAGGTTTTTAAATGGATAAAAGGAATTAATAAGAGAAACAATGATCAGGTTTTGGAGTTTGGTGGTCGGGATGGGACACGTGGAAGTGGGTACAAGGTGGAGGGGCTTGGATTCGGAACAGACATGGGTGGGTGTTGGTTCACTGGTGAACGATTGGAGTGGGCTGGGTGGACACGTGGTGGGTGCTGAGTCAATGGGTAGCTTTGGGGGACGGTTGGGTCGGAGTAGGGATGGAGATGGTGGGATGGATGAGTGTTGGATTATTCCAAGGGTGGGAAACAAGGAACTGCCTCGTGTAAGTCATTAACTGGCCTCTTGCAGTCTCCTCATTTCTTATGTTCTCTTACCGTCAAACACTGAAAATGTGGGGTGGGAAGGGGGGAGGAGGGAAAGGACTCAAAAACTAAATCGATCATTTTTATAAAGCAGATTATGGGAAAATCATCCCTTTGTTAAGTTTGTAATATAATGGCAGGTAATACAGACAGCTGTTGACTACATTATATTGTATCTAGTCAGTATTAAGGGCTTTAGCTGAAATATCTGATTAATTAACGTCAAAATGTTGAATAGTTTAGGATTCAAGTTCACAAAACTATCTGACTTAGGTCCTTCAGCATGCTGAAAAGTTACCAACACATCCTCTTACTCGCTCGCCACAAATACTCCCACAATATTACATCCAGAGCACAATAACAATTAAGGAATAGAAAAAAAGGACAAATCAGTCAAAAGTGCTAAAACAACAATAAAAGTTGGAAGCCAAACTATTGCTGCCTTCCAGTTTAAAGAGTGTTAGGGGAGGGTCATGGCATTCACCTCCCACCACACAGCCTCGTCTTTACACGCCTATGATATAATGCAATGTGCAGGAACCCGATGATGCTGTGATGAATGTATATTATGTGCACGATTGTGTAAACGTAAGTATTTAAGTTGATTTGCAAGTGCCAATCATTTTGTCGTTCTTCATCGAATATTAAAGACTTAATTCTTTACTCAGTGATTTTCCACACCATCAACACTATTATTACCGTGCATTTTCCAACACGGACATTCGACAGGGATGAAACAGCGCCAGCGTTAAACATGCATCATTTCCCTCGACTAAGCTCGTTAGGGGAAACAAGACGAGTCGAATAAACATATTTACATCTCAAATTACACACGAAGATTAAGAACTGACGTGCGTGTGTGGTGGAGGAAGACGGATGGCGTGGCAGTTGAAGGATAAGCTACATGCAAATGTGTCTAGTGATACATGGTGGTGTTTCGTTACATCTACATGATCATATGAGTTATTTACTCATACTTCACAACTCACCCTTGACCTTTCATTAAGCTGGTAAAAATTATCTACTTATACACAGTTGTAGTTCAGGTGAGAAAATTGGATTCATAAGCGGGCCCATTAAGCTATAGGAAATTTCATTCACAGCTCCAGCCTAGTAAAATCCTGTTCGTAATAAGTTCCTGGTGCCACGTAATGATGTGTTGGTGGCCTCACACGCAATCATCGCCCTAAACCATGTGCAGATCAAAATTACTGTTATGTGGATGGCGTGGTGGCAGAACTGTGAACGGGGGATAAGCCATGACCACCACCATCACCACCGCCATTATAGCCTCGTTGCCATCATCTCGCTCGTAAATCTTGATCCCGTAAATAACTCCACCTGACGCTGCATTTCACTAGCCTACTACATCAACGCCTATCTTTTTTCCCCTCTATAAAGTGGAATAACAAGCCGTAAATAAAGCGAGTGGCAATCTATCAGTCGGTTAATGATGAATAACTCTGCACCAGCACGCCAGCAGCAGGCACTAACTACCCCATCGCACCTAATGCTCCGCCCTGCCCCGCCCCGCCCCATCAACCTCACTGCTACCCGCACCCCCACACCCCTTGCAGCTGACACTCTGTAGACAAAACATGGAATAACACAAAATTAAAAAGATTCCTCAAAAGAGACCAGCAAATTAACTGAATTGAAGCATTTCGTCATCCTTTCAAAGCTCAATTAACCACGTGCCTCTGTAACTTTGAATGGTATGTACCCAACCACTTTCCTTGCCTGCTTCCATTTCAATGTGAACGTAGATGACACTTTAAACACAGCGGGTACCCTGTCCACCTTGCCTTCTGCTTTCTTATTTGATTACAGAACACAAAGTAAAGTCTAATAAAACGTAATGATAGAATACCTGTAAAGACGACGAAGCTTTTATTACATTACTCGGGAAAACATTTCGTACTTAAATTTAAAAAAGTTATGAACATTATATTACCAACTTATTTCCTTGCGTCGATACGAAGAAAATACTATATGTTTACCTAACTATACGTTAAATAACATATATAAAAAGACAATGACGTTACCTGTTCCTCCTTTGCCGTCCAGCCGCAAACTGACTCTGCTGACCAACCATTCATTCCGCTCCACTCCGTCCGATTCCACTTCACCCACTACCACTCACTAATTATAATAACCAACCCGAAACGCCAACAATAATCAATAGATTATACATTTCCCAAACCTAAAACGGCATTTTGCATCGTATAGAGGTATTATATTATGAAGTTAGGGCATATAGCAGAGCGCGAGGGCAACAAAAAGAGTAATGGATTCCAACAGAACGACGATCCCCCCGT
>JAXIVD010005085.1:27500-31380 GCA_036785275.1 Cancer borealis | reverse complement strand
CTAGGAATTTTTGGTGAAGGCGAAAGAGAGAGAAAAATATAAAACAGCGAGACCTGCAGAGAGGAAAGAGCAAGGAAGATGTATAGTGCAGAAAAGGGCTCTCTCTTTCCACAGGCTTCTCCCTTGCGTCCTGAAATACACAGTCAGACTCAAGAAACAGAAGCAGTAGGCAGCAGTTTAGCCTCACCACATGTGTGTGAATCTACGGAGGAACTGCACGTGTAGGGGAATGCAAGTTTTCTTTAAAGGGGAAGCAAAGATTTGACTACACTAGTGAAGGTGGAATGGGATAACAGGGTGGCTAAAGTTTATAAATGTGTTCGGTAAGTAAGGGGTGGAGGAAGATGAGCCAGAGGAAAGGGGAAATGATGAAGAGAAGAGTTCGAATGTAGATAAGGGGAGGGAAAGAGACGTGAGTAATGTTTGTATAGTGGAAGAAAGGATGAGATGAGAGGGACGCACGTAATGGATGGCAGGGAGGTGGTGCACGGGATGGAAGGCAAGGAGACACACGTACCTATTCCACCTTAATTATCTGTCCTTCCTCTACTGCACGTCACTGGCGGCAGCTTGTACGTGCATAGCTTGTACTGTACTGTGTAGCTTTTTAATTTGTTTTATTTTGCTGTATTTCAGTTTTGTTATTTATTTGTTTAGTTTTGGGAACGGAATCCTTTCATCGTATCATTTTTTTGTGTGGTATTTCAAAATTGATGAATCAAATTTTACACTTTTCCTCGCACCTGAAAATAAAAACAACCCCAACCGAATAATTATTTATACGTGAATATTATATATATATATATATATATATATATATATATATATATATATATATATATATATATATATATATATATATATATATATATATATATATAACTTGAAATAGCAACAATGTTTAACATTTTGACACAAAGGAATAGAAGTTTAGAAATTTTTTTATTATTCTGAACACGTGCATGCATTTGCCTTGATTAGGGTAAAATCATGCCTGTGTGGTAATTATGAAAAAAGTGGAAGGTGGAGAGGGTTGCCTCCACTCATGTTTTAGTTCATACATGAGAGAGTTAACTGAGATTCGCCGCAGATTGTGCCTGCTTCCAGTGTAAATACGTAGATGAGCTTATTTAATAAGACGAAATAAGGGAAGCACTTGAACGTAATTAGTTGAGGAAAGTATTCAGAAAACAGTAAAGTTTGCTATTAAACATAATGTTTTCTCATATGTATGTAAGAGTTAGAGCGTCAGCAGAGAAAGTGAAGTACTGTTTCATGAGGACACAGTGCCACAAGAGCTGCATGGAATAGTAATCAGCTTTGAGCCCGCGGGAGTCATGTCTAGCTAAGAGGGCAGCAGCGGGGCGTCATAAAGCACAATAACATGCTCGTAAGAGGTACAACAGCGCGTCAGCTCCGTCAGGTGCCATACTTAATAACACGTTTATCACCGACAACAAGGCTATAGTCTCCACCGGCGCTGTTACAAGTACACTTTATTACTCTTTGGTACTGTCGTCATTTGCAAGGTAAAATTGCACCCAGGAGCACATTAAAAGTTGCAGTGACACGCGTTTATTCCACCAACATGTCAGTTTTATGCGTCCATCAACAACCTCCTCCTGTCCGTCCCAACACGATTATTGCGAGGCTGTTACTACACTCATTCTGCGCCCGGCGAATACAGGATCGACAATACAGCTCATAAGATTCACATAATGTCTGCTATTAAACATGAGGACATTCTTTTTCACAGGTATAAGATTTTTAGAAAAATAGCTTGGACATAAACATAAACCTGTGAATGAGGCTTTTTTGAAAAACTTCAAATGATATCAACGAGGATTTTTTGGACTTTTTTCTGCCATAACTTATATTTTGCTTTAATTTTCCTTACTGTTCATCAGTATATCATATATAGGGACCCCATGAGACGTGAATAAGTGTTAGCTGTTATTCAAAAACAAGAATAATGCTTTTCTAATATTTGTCATTCTGTGTTTATATTTTTCATGGTACATCCAGCTACACAGTGACTTCTGATGCATATATTAACATATTCCTTCCGTTCTCTTATAGTGCAAAATACGTCTGGCAATAGTATCATAATAAACACACACAAACACACACACACACACACACACACACACACACACACACACACACACACACACACACACACACACACACACACACACACACACACACACACACACACTCACTCACTCACTCACTCACTCACTCACTCACTCTCTCTCTCTCTCTCTCTCTCTCTCTCTCTCTCTCTCTCTCTCTCTCTCTCTCTCTCTCTCTCTCTCTCTCTCTCTCTCTCTCTCTCTCTCTCTCTCTCCGTTGCAATGACCTAACTCTCCCTGCACAACCATTACCTTCCACCTTCATCGTCCTCAACAACCTACTAACCTTCTCATTGTCGCAGCAGTATGTCTCTCTCTCCTATGTAGTATTAACGCCACTCCGAAAATCCACTGCACGCCTGTCTGATGCATTATTATTACCACTACATAAAATTCACTCCACTACCTCCTGCTGCTGTATTAAGAGCGTCCAACCTAATTCAATCCACTCCCTCCTGGTGCAGTATTAACACTCCACAAATCCACTCCATCCCACGTGTTAAATACTAAGGTAGAAAACATGAGAGAGTAAGATTGGTGAATAATTAATCTGAATTAATTGTGTAACAGTGAATATATTTTTTGAGGTATACATGTATTAACGGTAATGATAGAGGCGTTGCTGCTGAAGGTTGTGAACTAAGCATAACTTTGCACAAGAATTATAATGAAAATACATAGAATCCTTCGTCTTTTTTCCTACATAATTTTCTTATTCCAGCGAATACACCTTTCACATAATTGCATAATGAAATCATGAACATTTATAACTATTAATGGATGTGGATAATGTTTGCTGTTTTGAAAAATTTTTGAAGTTATTCTTGAATTTAGCTTTTCAAGTTTCTATCCTCATGATTTATTAACTAGTAGTTTGCTAATTGAAATTATTTTGAATGATAAAAATTCAAATTGACACAATAGTTTTCTCACCAAAGAAAGTATTTTAGTTCATGAAAAAAACTATTTTACGGTGTCCCATCTCCATGGAAAAAAAATATAAGTAAATACAAGACAAAACTCCTAATGATACCCTCCAGCGTTGATCGTGTGGGGCTGCACGGTGTGGCGGCGCAGAACCAGAGGCAGCAAGGCTTCCCTGCACCCTGGTGGTCTGATTGGTGTCCGGTTATTCACTTGTCGTCCAATATAACTTGGTAGCACCGCACCCCAACTTGGCACAGTTCTTGGGTCGTGTGCAGGAGTTTAGGACCAAGAAACAGAAGTCTAACTACCAACCTTGGAAGTACATCTTAAGATGGCACTATACCTGGCACTTCCACCCTTGCCACTTGCAAACACCAGTCACTCACACACCTGCGGTCCATTCACAACTGTGTGTGGAAACCTTGTTTGTTTTGGCATGTGAGTGTGATATGCGTATAATGTGTCTGTTCCTCCTCCCTCCTTTGTATCTTTGTATTGAGTGTATAACATCCTGCTCTACTCCCTCCGCTATTCAGCATTCGTTGCCGCCGACGCCGGCTTGTAATATTACCTGCCGACGTAGTGGATAAAATCTGTGGTGTTTCATATAATTTAGTCGGATTTGCATAATCGTTGAGGCCAAACTGTGTTTTAACTATAATTAATTTCATGAGGTGTACCGGGGCCGTGATCTAATGTACAACATTTACTCTTTCGTTCGAGATTAATTTATGCAAATTATGTCAATCCTATCATCGTTATTATATATGCTTAATCAGATCCGAAATTCTAGTATTTTTCTTATATTCATTCATGAA
>JAXIVD010005085.1:0-20000 GCA_036785275.1 Cancer borealis | reverse complement strand
TGGTGTGTAGCTAAATTTTCTGATTTACGGAAGTATTTTCACTCTGTATTCTACCTATCATCAACGTGGGACATACAAGTTCGTATTACATGCAACTTTTCTATTAATTTTCAACTGTTCTGGTAATAAACACCCTCCCCCTAAATTTTCAGCTTTTCTTCATCAACCCGTTTTTTTTTCAACCATTTTCTTGCGTCCACATGTCGTCAGGTCCTTAGGTGGGCGAGTATGGAGCGTGAGGGATGGCGGGGAGTGGCAGGGGAGGGAGTGGATAATTTATCTAGACGTCCACCACCTGGCCTGAGCAATGGTGTGTAGGGGAGGTCGTTGTTGGGTCCCGGTGACGTATGATCAGGTCTGTGTGGAAGTAAAAATTCACTACTAAAAGAAAAATACCTTTACACTCCTTTCCGCTCTCCTCTTCTTACTTTCCAACACACGCAACCGTTCACATTGTTATCTTCCGTAATCTAATCGAGCAGTGACTCACCTGGCTTCCTCCCTATTGCGTTTTCCTCGCTTTCTTCTTCCTTAATGCATAAATATAGTGTTAACTCCCTCGCGTGTGTTGCTGAAATTCACTGGTTCGCCCTCTTACTCTCGCTTCTTTTCCGTGTTTTCCCTTCGTCCTCCCGGCTTCCTCCTCACCCTCCCAGTTAGCTATTCTAAAGTAACAACTAGGATAGGATTTCTTTTCAAAGTGGAACGTTTACCAGAGCACACCATATCATAAAGGAAGTTGAGGCATAATACTAAAAATATCATGAGGACTTGTGAAGGACGTGGACATTTTCAAGTGGACTGAGATTGCCCGTTGTGAAGGAGGGCATTGTGGTGCTGGGTGTGGGGAGGAGAAGCACTTGCTGATAGACACAAAGGAGCGTGCAACATTGCGCTGTAGTGATGGGTAGATATTATAAGCCTATAACATACAATAGCTTTTTGCTTATGTATTTAGTAGAGGAAGCAGTCACTTAAGTAATAAATCATTGTTTTTGGTGATTCCAGTCCTTTCTTTATCGAATATCACTCCTGCACATGCCAGATCACCATCCTCATCTCTGCACAAGGGCACGGCACCACCCAGACACAAGAACGTGAGGTCTGATGAATCAGGTCCAATCAGTTCTTGTCATTTGGCAAACCCCCCTTTGTTTGGATCATTCCCACCTATTTGGCCGAAATGGGTCTCACTGTTCTAATCCCTTCGCCTCTTACTCATGTAACACTTCCAATTACGATGCTCCAGTTTCGTGTAATGCGGGGATAATGTCAGTAATTGACTGAGACAGCTGGTGTGCTGCAGGTGTTGCCAGGCTGATGGAGGGCTTTCTAATAGTACTAAAAGATAGTGTCATAACCGAAACAAGCAACACTGTAGTAATTTCATAGCAATATCTCACTTACCTCTATGATATTGTTTAACATAAATCGTTAAATATCTGTCTACGGTAACCAAGAAGCCTCAAATGCACCCTGTGAAGGACAAGAGTATTAAAACTGCAGTTTCCCTGTGAATGTGCGAACTAGAGTGTTTCAAGTGGATTCAGGATCAAGTTACTCTCCTGCCATCCTTGCAACGTCCTTGCAGAGCCCTTGAGAAGAAGCTCGTGAAGCCTAGCGTGCGCGTCCTTCCTCCCTCTGTGCGTCCCGGCCCACTTGGCCTGGCTTGCCTCGCCCGTCCTGGCCTCCCCCTGCTCCTTCCTATTCCCGGGTCCCCGCCCGCCTGGCCACGCAAGGGAAGAGGGGAGGGGACTCCAGCAAGGAGGAAAGAGATGGGCGCAATTATCAGGTTGTGGGAATCTGATTATAGGATTGTGTAGTCGAGACATAGTTGTCATTACTCAAAACAATGTAAACAAGTACTGTTAATGTTTGTTTTAAGAGCACACCAAACTGAAGCGTTAGTTTGTATATGAATTATATATACTTGTACGGAGCAGTCAGTAATGGTTTATTTGTAAGGGTAAGGGATGAAAAAGTAAACATGTTAGTTCTATAGAGTGAAGAAAAAAACAAAAAAAACACGTAATCTCGCCTTGCATCGTTGTAGGTGAAGCGTCGAAAGACACACCTTTGCTGTGGGATAAATGGCAGCGAGCGCCTTCACCAGCCTCCGTAAGGGAACACTTGGGAGTGAAGGCGGTGGGGACGACCTGCAATTGCCTGTATTATTTACGGGGAGCGTCTGCCGAGTGTGCAGGAGCGGCGGGGCAAGGCAGGCAATTAACGACCGTGTGCCGCCGGGGAAGAGGAGCTAAGTTTGGGTGGCGGGTGCGGGTGGCCGGGGTCAAGTATCCACGCGAGAAGAAATATGGGGAGACTCGAGAGAGATGATGATGCTGGAAGGACCTGAGCGTTGGAGGGAGAGAGGTAGGAGTAGCGGCGAAGGAGAGTAGGATAAGAGTCAAAGGAGAAAATCAACGGTAGTGTAAGGGAAGGAATGCAGTGAATAACAGATCAAAGCACACATGAAAACACTTAAAAATCAATGAAATACATATAAAAGATTTTGATAATTGCATCCACTTGGCATGTGGGAAAACTTTCATGCGTTTTGCTTTTAACTTAATGAGTAACTATGTCATAAGAAACTCGTTTGTACCCTCCGCAGATAGTTAGGACTGAGACACTGCATCCTCTGATTTAATTACCGGCGAAACTAGTACTCTGGTGCACTCGTAACCATGCGAGAGTTCCGGCAGAAGGAAACCATTGTGGGGTCCATTTATGCAGTCACATAAAGTATTTAATTTTGAATATTGCAATCAATTACAAAGGTATAAAAAAAAGGTGTCAATTCGTCGTATATATTTTGTGGGGTCATTTATGTAATTTCTCAAAGCTAATAAAAGGCAGCAACGTATATTACATTTATTTCCACATTCATGACTGCGGTTGTGATTGTAGCATTTGCGTAGGAGTTAACGGTAGAAAGTCTACATGAGAAAGTAGAATGAGTGGAGCGGAAAGGAGGAGTGCAGTGCAGTTATGAGAGCGGAGAAAGCCGTGCAGGGAAAGTCTGGGTAAGCAAGAGTACTTGAAATGTTATTTTTGTGTGGAGAGAGAGAGAGAGAGAGAGAGAGAGAGAGAGAGAGAGAGAGAGAGAGATGAGAGATGAGAGATGAGAGAGAAACTGGAAGATAAGGTAATGGCTGTAGAGACAGTACAGTAAAGTTGATTGATGGAGGAAAGGATTTACTATCACATCCTTTCCGTTTATCAGATTTGGAGATGGCGGTGGAGGGAGGATCGAGTGTCTTCATGTTTTTGCATGATCATCGTCGTGAAATTTGACAAAGCGATTTTCTTTTTTGCCTCTTCGTAACATGGATGGAGTCTGCAAATTTCTCCATTGAGTCAAACGGACTAGCATTCTTCAAAGGAGAGGATTTATGGCAAAACTTTGGCGGAATTTATAGCCGCTGCTGACGACATTCCCTTCACCACTATAGCCAGAAGCACCACTCCAGACTAAAGTTTTGCAATGATTGGACGAAACCTTTCCTGTGCACTTGATATATTGAGCAAGTGTACCCTTTCCCTTCCCTTTCCACTCCTCCAAACTCCCCTCCCTTTCCTAGCTCTTCCTGCTTTCCTCCCGTCCCTTGTACCGACTCTATTCTGCCTTCCTGTTTCCCTTTCCTCCTCTCTCCGAGCCTCGCTACTTCACGTACCTCAGCGTCCTGCTCGTCTGCATAACTCCGCCTTCTCCATTGTGTGTTTCATTCTCCCTCTATGCTTGGTTTCCAAACGGGTGTCGCGTGGTCACAATATGGGTGGGGATCCTAGCGTCCCCACCACGGATCACGGCGCCGCTCCCCTTCCGTCGCCAACAAAGGGCGTCTTCTTCAGGCGTGGTGGCGGCCGGTAATGTGGACTCAGCTCTGCTCTGGTAGAAGTGGACACACACACACACACACACACACACACACACACACACACACACACACACACACACACACACACACACACACACACACACACACACACCTTATCCTACTCCTATTCTCAGCCTCAGCTCACAACATTATAGAAAGCTGCTAAAAGTAGAAAAAGAAATTCAAGAAGAGGAGGAGGAGGAGGAGGAGGAGGAGGAGGAGGAGGAGGAGGAGGAGGAAAAGGAGGAGGAAAAGGAGGAGGAGGAGGAGGAGGAGGAGGAGGAGGAGGAATACGACAAGGAAAAAGAGGAAGAGGAAAAGGAAGATCGCTTTACTGGTGCCGATTATAGGTGCCATTGTGCCTTTTTCCTTCTCTATTAAAGATTGTCGACAAGGAAGGCTGGGTAGAGAGTTTTCAATAATACATATATAAAAAAAAAATCATTCAAACCCGGGAAAGGAATCATGTGGCTCAGAAAGATAGAATATAAGAAAGAAAAAAAGAAAGAAAAAGAAAAAGGGAGAAAAATAACAATTGAAATGACTCGTCGCTGAACGTGAAGTGTAAAGATGAATCCTACTTTTGTTTATAGTCTTTCCTTTTTCCCTCTTCAAATTTTATTTCAAGGACGATGAAAATCAACTTTATTCAGTTTTCCTTCTGTAGAGATTGTGATGCTAGTGTTCAGGGCCTTGAATGGAGGAGGAGGAGGAGGAGGAGGAGGAAGAAGAAGAAGAAGAAGAAGAGGAGGAGGAGGAGGAGGAGGAGGAGGAGGAGGAGGAGGAGGAGGAGGAGGAGGAGGAGGGGGGTATGGACCGATCTAAAGCAAGTGAATGAAAAAGGAATTATATAAAGTACAATAAAGTGATAACGAAGATAGATACAAAAAAAATAGGAAATGGAATATACAAAAACAAAGAAATACAATAAATGTCAAATATGGAATTAGAAAAAAACGGAGGAATAACGAAGATATAAAGAATAAAAAGAAAAGAAAAGTACGAATAAAAAGAAAAGGGAGACAGGTGGCTGAAGGGACACGTATCCGGAAGATATTTAGGCGCTGATGACTTTCCCCGATGCTGACCCCCCCCCCCCTTCCCCCTTCCCCCTTCCCCCTTCCCCCGGCCCTTTCCAAGACGTCCATCCGGCGGGAAGATGGGAAAGAAACATTGAAAAGCTGTGTTCGTTGTGACAGTCTTCCTTAATGCACCTTGGCCCTGTGTGTGTGTGTGTGTGTGTGTGTGTGTGTGTGTGTGTGTGTATGGGTGTGGGTGTGGGTGTGGGTGTTGAGTTAGAGTACTCGTATTTGTACCTTAATACAAACCCCTTTCCTGTTTGTTAGTTGTGGTTTAATTTATTAGGATTTCCTTTTCTTCTGTTGATTTCCAGTTGATTTTCACTGTTGAGCGTGTTATGTTTTCTTAAGTCTGCACACTACTCTGTAGAACTTACTTCCTTGAATGATATTGACCCCATAGTATATGTTACCATCTCGTTATTCATTACTTGTGTGTTACATAGCATTGACATCTGAATGTTTTTGTTATATCCACAATGATAGCGAATCTCAAATTACCATAATGAGTATTCATGAACAGCTGAGAAAGTTATGATGTACCGCTCAGGAACAACAAACACCACAATATTACTTACTTTGTCTGTAGTTGGTAAGAAAACCTTTTTAACCAAACAAATTAAGAAAAAAAAAAAGAGAGAGAGAAGAAAGAAAACTCTAGTTCCTCCTTATATCTGTCTGCGGGAGTTGGTTCCTTCTTGTTCATGCTCCTGTTGATCTCACTTGCTAATGTACCTGTACTGCTTCGGGTTAACGGCGGCACCAGGTGATGGAGGCGTGGTGCCGATGGGACGCCCCGCTGGCCACCTCTTCACCAGGTTTTCCGCACCATTGGCTAGGTAGTTTTAGAGGGGCGGCGGCGAGGGTCCAGGACGCGCTGGAGAAAATGCCTTGAATTAATGTTTTGTTTACATATTTTTCATATCATATAAGACTATTCAGGATTTTTGCCTTTACCTTAGAGACCCTTGTGAGGATTGACTGTATAATCCTCATTTGTATACACACACACACACACACACACACACACACACACACACACACACACACACACACACACACACACACACACACACACACACACACACACACATATATATATATATATATATATATATATATATATATATATATATATATATATATATATATATTATATATATAAAAATAAATAAAAAATTTCTTTCAATATCATTGACACATGTCATTAAAATGACGTTATGGTACTCCATACTTACCCTGCCAGAAAACAAAATGTGCAAACATTTTTTATTTGTGCGTATTCAATCGATTAAACAATATAATCCCTAGCATAAAAAGACAGCTACTGTAATATCATGGAATTTCAAAAAAATTTAGTTAAGGCTTCCAATCATAGTCATACATGCTGATATCAGATCAAAGGAATAGGCTTAGCGTGTGGTGCGGCAGATAAGTAACAAGAGGGAAGTAATGGAAAAGTGGCAATAGAAACTCTTAGGTGTTCGTAACCTACATTTCACTACCGGCCCAAGATACAGTCAAGAGGCCCGAGTGATGACATGTTGTTTGTTAGTATACGATTTTCCTTCCAATTGCAGACACAAAGCAGTATTATAGTAGGTTTGTGTATGATAACCATTAAAGAAAGATAGCGCAGGGATGGACAAAGGAGGGATTAAGGGACCGTCATCAGGGAAATGATGTGTACCGAAAGGCAATCAAAATCGTGTCGCCCCCTGTATTGACATGCCGGAATTTGTCAATATAAAGGGAGTAATGGGAGCTGCGGGTGAACAGCGGCCCAAGGGTGGTGAGGGCGGCAAGGGCGGTGAACACCTGTCTATGGCCCGACAGGGAGTCGAACACAATGACATAGGACGCGTCATGCTGCGCTGTGCATGTCAGAATCCTTGGGATGTTGTGCCGCACCAGATAACTCGGGGATATTGGGGCGCGCCGCCTAGTTATTTGTCTTTTATTGTGGAAGTATTTTTTTTTTCTAAACTCATTGGTGACCTTGGTGATTATCCACATGCTTTATGATTTGCACCTCATGGAAGTGTCGGTGATGAAGATAAATTGTTATTGCGCCAATTGTTTGTAGTGTTATTGCAAGTGGGGAAAAATAAGGCATTTCAAAAAAACACCTTTTAGAGATCATAATTCTAATACCTTACCTCTGTTAAGGGAGATATTCACTCAGCTGGAACGAAATATAAACACAAAGTCTCATAATTCCATGTGCTATAAGAATCTATTACGATAGTGTCTGAAGTGGAGGAAAACTCAGATTAATAATTAGGTTGGAATTAAACTCGCGATTTTCCTCTCCGGCTTCACTTTTTGCGTCGGGAGCAATTTATCTTGTAAGTGAGTTAAAGCCTCCATATCCGGGAGCCATGCATCAAGGGGGGAAGGGCGGGGGTGAGGCAGAGGCGACGTGATGCTGGGGCGTGAATGGCTGGGTTAGAACGTGTGTCTGCTAAGTGTGGGTGTGGGAAAGTGTGGTCGTAGGTGTGGGTGAGGCTTCCTTTTGTGTGTGTGTGTGTGTGTGTGTGTGTGTGTGTGTGTGTGTGTGTGTGTGATGTGTGGTGTGTGGTGTGTGTGTGTGTGTGTGTGTGTGTGTGTGTGTGTGTGTGTGTGTGTGTGTGTGTGTGTGTGTTAAGTGTTTTGTTTTAATATTTAGACTGTGATTTTTACACTTTGTTCTGTTTGGCATATGTGCTTTATTCAGCATATCCTCTTTCTCTCTCTCTCTCTCTTTCTCTCTCTCTCTCTCTCTCTCTCTCTCTCTCTCTCTCTCTCTCTCTCTCTCTCTCTCTCTCTCTCTCTCTCTCTCTCTCTCTCTCTCTCCGAACTTCTTCGTAATTCATGATACCATTACGTTACCTTCCGCACCCTACTCCTCCTCCTGCTCCTCCTCCTTCCTCTTCTTCCTCCTCTTCTTCCTCTTTTTCCTTCTCCTCTTCCTCCTCCTTTTCCGCCTCCTCGTCCTCCTTTCCTCTCGACCTCTCCCTAATGTTCACTCTCCTCCTCTTCTCTCCTGCTCTCTTTCTCGTTCCCTTTCTTCTTCTCTCTCCCTTTCCCCTCCACTCACCTACTCACGTCTATTGACGTGGCTGTTCTAGATACATTTCCGATGGATAATCTAGTGTATAACTCAGTCCTCCATCACTTAAATCGGTAACACTTTAATTTTTTTTCAATTAGTACACTCACTATCAGCCTCTTCTCACTTGTCGTTTTTTTTTTTTTTTATAGAAATGAGGCTTACATAAATCAAGCCTTCAGGGACAGCGCACCGATTTGCTGTCCTTTTCAATTATGCTATTAGGGATAGAATAATTATCAGCGTTACTGTCGCCTCCGCCAGAGTCAGATTATACTAACGCTGGGTAAACTTGAATCTTGGCTTCATGTGCCTCGCGCCCTGCTTGTCTTTATAGGTTTGCGGTGATCAGTGGTGGGGGTCTTTGTGGTCCCTGTCATTCTCTAAAACTTTGAAGACGTTATGTGAATACGTAAGAGCAGAGGTAATTACCGTCGTATAATGAAGGTATTATTAGCCAAGGGTCGCTGGTGAATCAGGGAAGTCTGGTGCCACGAGACAGGAGGTGAAAGGGAAAAGCGAGGGAATGTGTGGGGAGGGCGGCGACGACAACTTAAGGACGAAGGATGGGGTGCGAGTATAGCGAGGAGATTTAAAGAAAATGGAGGCAACTATTTTCACTTTAGGATAAGTTTGCGGTAGAGGCTTTGTGGTTAGTGCTGTGTCTTAAATATAAAGCGGTGGATTTTAAGGGAGTTGTAGGTTCGATTTTGTAGATAAACGTCTCTCTGTGGTTTGAAATATAAGTAACCTTCACAGTTTTTATTACATTCACCAATATGTATGCAGTCAAGGAGAATGAAGCGAGCTGCGTACATCATAAAGTTTTAGAAGTGTAATGCATCGCGTGAACTGAATATCTATTGACTCAAATAGGTCAGAAAATTAAAGTCAGATGCACCTAGAAGGATTTCTTTCCACGAAGCCAAAACTTAATCGTAACCTTATCTCACAGGAAAAAATCATACGTGCTTCTAATTCTTTAATTCTTTTAATTCTCTTCATAATAGCATGAAAGTGAGTTTGAAAGAAGTGAAGACACCCTTTCCTTCCTTAATGATTGTCTGGTCTCGGTCCTCCACTCCTTCAGGATAGCCGGTCTCTCCTCCCTCGCCCACTGCATGCCCACCTCCCGAACACTACACTGTCAGAGCCGCTCCCCACATGATCGATTTGCATATTATTTGTTTGATGTTAAAAATTATGTTAAATCTAATTGCAATATTTTGGTCATGAAATATTTTGTTACTCAATATTAAATGCACCAGTTTAAAAAAAAATTGAGTTGATGCACAGTTTGACGTCGATTTATATGTACTAATATTCACATACGTATGTTGTTTTGAATTGTGTGAATGGTAAGAATGATTTATAAACATGATTAACCTACGTACTGTATTTTTTGACTTTTACTTATTCATTCATACTGAAATACACACATAGACATACAGGTCGGTACTCCATAAACGCCACAAAACTAGTTATTTTGTAGAATACAAACCCAAATTAACCAACTAACTCAAATTTTTTCTCTCTTATCACGCAGTAAAGTCGAGTGTCGTGAAGCAGCAAGAGTTGAAAAGCATCGAGGAGTGTGACGGTGCTAATGAACATTAAGCAAATTCAGGTCACCGCCCTCTTTATCTGTCCTCCCCATGTGCTGCTCTGAACCCCTCACATACTCCGGGAAGGTAAGATGCATGCACTCCCCTTAACCTAGATGTGTACTATGAATGACGTTCCAATTAATACAAGTTAATAGGTGAAAGTCCGTACTGAATTTGAGCGATTAATATTTTACAGTTGGTATAAACATTGTGCGTATTATTAGATACGACGTAAATAAGTAATGGGACACGGTGACATTATCTAGCAAGAGAGAGATTATAAGTAATTTTGTCAACCCTTCCAGTCGTTGTTTGAAATTGGAAAAGCTACGTAGCGTGTAGTGCGTGTGTGTGTGTGTGTGTGTGTGTGTGTGTGTGTGTGTGTGTGTGTGTGTGTGTGTGTGTGTGTGTGTGTGCGTGTGTGTGTATGTGTCTGTGTGTGTGTGTGTGTGTGTGTGTGTGTGTGTGTGTGTGTGTGTGTGATAGAGTATGTATTTTTTTATACGTACTTTTGAAATTCCAGTACACTGTATTAATGCTGTATTTTATTTTTTGTATTGATATCACTCACTAAAACGTAAACTCCATAGATGGTAAATATAGAAACCTTTTTATTTTTAACATTTATTTTGAAGTAAGTCTTAAATGGTTTCAAGTTGACATTGTATCATCAGGCTAACACACTACCTGCAGGGAAGCTGCCTAACAATGAAATATTGACGTTATTCTTAAACTCTTGAAGTATGCGCTCCACAGTGAGTACCGCCTTCACGTCTGGCCGGGCACGCATGTGTCTCCTGAACTTGGTGATGATGGAGTACACATTTTTGTCTCGGCAGCGGGTTACAAAGTCCAAGAAGGTAAAGCTATGATAGGCACAGGTGTTGAACATCCTGTCTTGTAATTGAACGCAAACCATCTTCACCTTCGATGTTGGTACTTTGTTGCGAGCACAATACTCGAGGAAGGCTGGGTGAGGCGGTGCGTCTTCGGAGTCATGGTAGATGTAGTGACCGTCATGACAACGGTACACGGACACCATATGACCAATGTAGCCGTACTGTAGCCCCAGCAGCATCCCCTCCCCGGGGCGCAGCGGAGGCTGCTGCACCAAACTCTGCCCGCCGATCACGAACCGTGTTCGTTTGCCGAACGGGCGCGGCGTTCCCCTCAGGATTTGTAGGACGTCTTCGTTCTTGAGCATGCGTGTTTCACGCATCAGTCTGATCTCGTCCAATACCATTGTAATGGATTTTTTGATTATTGCTGATTGTGATAGCTTCCAAAACTGAGGTGACAAGAATATTGAAGTAGTTTTTTTTCGCACACATACTTAACCTTGTCTTGGATTGCAGAGGTTGGAGTTAATGTAGATTAACTCCTAGCTCATAAGTGGATTATCGAAAGGGTCAAGATATGTAACTATTTTCACAACTTGATTTCTTCTTTACAAAGGAAATGATATACCAGAAATTTCAATAAGATAACGAAATAAAAAAGTTGAGCAGAATAGAAATATATATTGAGAAGGAATGATTACCAGCCTCCATCCACATCCCGTGGAACACACGAGCAATACGAAAACATGGATCCCTTCTGAATCCCTGTGTCTTCGGAGGGAACTGCGTTTCGACGGGGCTGGAAAGGTGCATTGCCTTGTCTATTGTCTCCAGATTGTAAATTCCTCTTCGTGTCTCATCTTACTGAGGCATTCCTTGTAGGTACACCACTACAGGAGGTAGTTCCTTTATCAGCATTTATCTTTACACGTTCTCCCGCGTGCATCAAAGGTGGCTTTTCGTTCACGTTGTGTATCGTAGAAATGAGGTTCTCAAAGTCTACAATTGTAATAATTAAGATAAAGATTCAGATTTCATATGTAACTTTTAGTGTTTATTGTAATTGTATTTGACTTACGACCTTTTTACGTCAGGCTTTCTTCATTACAGCTGACTCAAGAATTAACCTGCCAGGGTCAACAATAGTACAAAGTACACACGAGTGAAAAATAATGCACATATCGTTATGATTAAAAATTTTGAATCAAGTCTCAATAAACGTTTATATTGCGTGTTTTTATCTCCGTACACGCTCTTGGTAGTGAAGCATACATTGGTAGTGAGTGAAACATAAGAAAAAAAATAGAGGAAGGACATTGTAAGCTGTTTCTTGACACTCGGTGATGAAAGGCTTTACTGTTTATTAAGACCTGAACGTCTTGGAAACTATGCTCATAGTCCGTCTGTGTACAGGGAGTGGCATTAAGTGTTCCCTATGTATGTTAAGGCTAATGCATACAATGCTATTCTTGCCGCTTACGCTGCTGTTATTGCTAGTGTTTTGGATTCTACTAACGCTGCTGCTACTAGTACTACCATGGCAGTTTCCGTTACTGTGGCTTCTGTTAATTTTTATTTTCAATTGCTGGTACTACTTTCACTGTTGATGTTAGTGCTACACTCAGTACTTATGACACTTTTAGTTTTGATTATACGAGGAGTATATTAAGAACAAAAACTGTGACTTCAATATATTTCTTTCTGCCGCCAAATACAGTAAATCTTCCGTCTTTCCTCTCATCCGCCTCATTCTTTCAGCCTCTGCGTCACACCGATGTCCTGTCTCCACTATACTCCCTCCCTCACACTCATTAGTCATTTACACCTTCCAACGCAATCCTCCTCTGCACTCTCCCACGCCCCATTCGATCGCATCTTACCCTTGCTTGTCTTCTCACACATTGCCCTCTCCCATGTCCATCTGACGTTGTCCCCCATCATCAACTTTTAGTCTTGCTCCTCCTCCTCCTCCTCCTCCTCCTCCTCCTCCTCCTCCTCCTCCTCCTCCTCCTGCAAGTTACACCGCCACATCTCCCTCCCTTCACTACCCCTTGTTGGATCCCCACACCCACCCTTCATTCACCAGACACAACGAGACACCTTCTTCTTACACTGAGAGAAAACTTGATGCCGTTTCCTGCTCATTATTTCTTCGTACGCACCTCGCAGCCCCTCTCTGTCCTCTGCACTGCCTCGCTCTCAACTTGGATGTTTGGGAAATTTCATTATTTTTACAGTCTTCAGCCGGTGTAAGTTTTTTTGTTTGTTTTCATGAAAGCACTTGTAATCGTAAACACACACACACACACACACACACACACACACACACACACACACACACACACACACACACACACACACACACACACGCACACACACACACACACACACACACACACAGATATTTTTAATAATGTCTTGTATTCTACTTCCTTTACTGCCCCTGTCCCTGTCATCCTTTGCTACACATGAATATTAGTAATTCCTTGTTAATTTTCATTCAGCGGAACATTATTTTACCTTCAAAGGCTGTTCACCTCTCGTCAGCAAAGAGGGCTTAGCGGGGGAATGTCTTGAGGGTGTAAAGATATGAGGGTATGACGGTGGGATGACGAGCTGAGGGAGTAAATGTATTATGTGAGGGTAAGAGAGCCTCGCAATATTCTATTCCTCTAGACGGAGACTGTTGACCCCTCAGACTGGCATGGAAACGAGGCAAGAGAACGCTGATATCACACCTCTGCTTTAGTTTTGCTGCTTTCTTACACAAACACACACACACACACTCACACACACACACACACACACACACACACACACACACACACACACACACACACACACACACACACACACACACACGCACACACACGCACACATACACACACACACACACACGCACACACACGCACACATACACACACACACACACACACACACACACATACACACACACACACACACACACACACACACACACGCACACATACACAACAAACACAGACCCACACACACACAACAAACACACACTCACACAGAAGCTAATTATGGAACATGAAGTATACTTACCATGAAGCTAATATTGTGTTCATTTGCATTTGAATTCCCTACCGTTGGATTCTTTTTTCATCAGACTTGTGTTCAGCTACCTTTGTTTTCGCTCCTTTGCCGCTAACCAGCTGTTGAAAGTGTTCAGCGTTACCTGTGGAATATAGAGAAGCTCTTAGGGTGTCTAACCGAGGCTCATGGCATTTAGTGGCGTAAACCGGAAGCCGTGTTTCTCCTGAATCCAAATATTCTGTTCATTAGTTTAAATTTTTGTTGCACGGTTGCACTTTTTCCGATTTCAGCCTAATTCCCGGATCTCAGTTTTCTCTATTACCTCCCGCGTGCAGTCCAAGAACCATGAAGCTGTTGGCTTTGTACCTAAGCGTTATGGCGTGTGTGTGTGTGTGTGTGTGTGTGTGTGTGTGTGTGTGTGTGTGTGTGTGTGTGTGTGTGTATGTGTGTGTGTGTGTGTGTCTGTGTGTGTGTGTGTGTGTGTGTGTGTGTGTGTGTGTTTTACATTTACCTTTATTTTGCCTTTGTATTTACAACTGTGTACCTACCAGCCTATCTGATTACCAACCATTTATTTATCTTCCACACACTACATGTAGGTGACTGGTAACAGAATCAGTGTCCCCTCTCGCCCTTCATATAATCGTGATGGAATTAGGGGAGAGTTTTCTGCTCTTAGTATTTTCTATTGGATTTTTACTCTCGACACCCTACTCCTCTATTTCATTTCCACACTCAGCTCTGTTTCTTCATAATTGAACCGCTACACCTTCCTCTACTATGTGTTAAGTATATTCTTGGCTTACCGAATCCAGACAACAACAACGGAAACATAGAGGGAAAAACACCTAAGTCCTTTTCTCATGCTACTGAATTAAGCCTTATAGTTATTACGTCCCTACAGTATTATCTTATTATTATCATCATTTCAGGGATGATCCGCGTGCCCTTTATATATATACCTCTCTTATTTATATTTCTGCGTAAGTGATGTTGACGGTAAGGCTTCTGCATCTCTCACTGTTAATTCATTTCTTACACTCTTCGCCTCACCTTTTAATACTCAGAATCTCACTCAATCCTTAGAGGCATGCAAGCTTATTCCGTATATACAGCTTGTAATCCCGCATACATCAAACAAAGCTCTCAACATATAAGCGTGTATCTGTCTGACAAGCGGCAAATAACATGCGACATCTACATTCGTCAAGTTCATAATAGTTAATATGTTGTTATCTCTTGGCCATTCCCACGTTCCGCACCCTCCCCCCGTACCCACACTTGTCACTCCACATAACTTCATCCACACACGTGCCGGACAAACGTTTTGACATTAACAGACCTATCTCTGTGCAGTATTCATTTGCAGCCCATCACTCAGGCCTCCAGGAATCCTTGTAACGCATCACAATCATTACATACACGCCTTTCAACCTGCATAACACCTTCAGTAGCACTAAACTGGAAAAGTAAATCATGCTATTCAAACTTTTAAATGCTGCTTTTTTTAATAGGTAATTCAGATTTTGTAAAAGATTATACATCTGCCGTTCTTCATCACGTTTCCACATCACCCATAATGTATGTCAAGTTTTTCCAAATTTACATTCTTCTTCATTGCTATTGATGGATACTTGGTACATAATCACAGCTTTTGACATCACACCCCAATGTTAAGGCAAATTATTCTCATATGATATTGAATTGATTGATATGATATGATTGTTTGGAAATGCAAGATAAGTTGCAGTTATCCGTAGTCGTGTGTATCGTACGTAATGGCAGCAAAAGGAGTGAAAATGTATGTTTTAGCCACATCCAACACGCACAGTTTAACGCCGTGGTACAAACATACTTTTTTGTCAAGTTTCCATTACATTTCTCTCTCTCTCTTTCTTGTCGTTCTGTACGAGCGTATGCTTCATGTCCATCCCATTGAACCTGCTTCTCTTATATCTTAGAAATTTCGCATAACTCCTCTGTTATTCAAGACTCGCATTATTTCATCCTTTTATAGCCTTCCACATCCCTGCAACTTATATCTTCAGGCTTGAGGAGGACCTACGGAGCTCTTCATTCCAATAATTCTTGAGGTGATGAATTGGCGCCACCCAATGTCCTTCATTATTGTAGGAAATTTTGAGCATCTTGCCTCTTAAGATTTCCTTATATCCAAGCTCACTTTCCCTTTCTTCTCAGAGTTCCCCTTCTCGTTTTCCTCCGCCTCTATATTTGTATAACCTTTGGAATCATAATCATTGTGATCCTCCTCCTCCTCCTTTTCCTCTTCCTCCTTACTACGTTTGCCTTAATGTGAGGGGAGGTACGTACTTCTTGATGGTGCTAATTAATATAGTGTCTCTAAACTGCCTTCCTGTCGCGCCATCCAGTGTTCCAGAAGATCTCTGTGTACGGTAATGTAATGAAAATCAACTGCAAGTCTCGCTGAAAGATAAAAGATAGTTCCGTTTGTCCAATTTTGGTTCACTATCAAAATCTCGTTTCATATCAGTTATATAAATTCAGCTTTTGAGCAGATTTGTCAAAGTTTTGTATATCACTGGTGGATGTAAATGGGATGAGTTTTGTCAGCCATACAACACCTACTCGGGAATGTGTATTGATTGTACTGGATGGTTTTCAGGTCCATCCAGTGACCGTAAACAAGTGCAATATGTTAAGTAACTTGATGGTGGGTAGCGAGTGTTGTTTATTGACTGGCGGCCGCGTGTATTTTGTAGTGTTTGCTGCGTGGGTGTCGAGGTGCTGGTCTCACGCAGGTTACAGAGGAGCCTCGTCAGACAACCACCGACCGTCCTGCGTGTTTTCCTCTCATCGGATTAAATGACGACTTTGTGTGTCGGCCAATTTATCCGCAGACGCGTTAATCATCGACAAGGTGTTTTCCTGCCTTCGTGTGGCGAGTAGTTAGCGCTGATTGCTCGCCGCCATAACGCCTTCTAGACGGCCAACCGCCCACACTCGTAAGGAGTCTAGGCGCCCTAACAAGACTGGCTGCCATCGCTAGCCAGACTGCTGCCTCACTGTCCCTGTATCCATGAAGATACAAACCTTCCCCCAGCAGCTGACTCTTCTGATTATAAGAGTTTGTAGGCATTAGTCACACTTAAGACGCATCATTAATTAAGAAAACAAAGAAAATATCTCAGAATGTTTCTAAAAATACATCAAATGTTTGTTGATTTTTTTCTTCTTACTCGTTTGTATTGAGAAAAATATGTTCCTGAGATGTGGTTGTGGTAAATTCTGGGGTTTGATGCACTGTGGGTGTGGCTCTGGTTATCTATCACATCACTGACTTATAAGCTTAGTAATTTAAAAACATAGAAATTTTGTCTGACACATGATCATTTTTTCCTGTGTGTGTATGTGTGTGTGTGTGTGTGTGTGTGTGTGTGTGTGTGTGTGTGTGTGTGTGTGTGTGTGTGTGTGTGTGTGTGTGTTTGTGTGTGTGTGTGTGTGTGTGTTTGGTTGTAGAATACTTCTTATTGTAATTGCTATGTTAATTATGTGAAATAAGTGAAATTTCTACTAACTTCTTTTGCCTGAAAAAACTTAATTTTTATATATGGTACATGCTACACAATAACTAGAGGCTATATATAAATAAATAAATAAATATATATATATATATATATATATATATATATATATATATATATATATACACACATACATACATACATACATACATACACACACACACACACACACACACACACACACACACACACACACACACACACACACACACACACACACACACACACACACACACATATATCACTGGTTCCCAAACTTTTTGGCTCGTTATCTAATTTAACATGGGACATCAAGTCTGTTACCACATTCACAAAATTGTGTCAATATTCACATTCATTGCTTAAAAGTTTTTGTGGTCACCTCTCCGTTACCCAACATAATTGTTACAGCCCAGCTTGGCTGGGCTGGGTTGGGCTGGGTTCGGCTGGGCTAGGCTGGGCTGGGCTGGACTGGGTTGGTTTGGCTGGACCAACAGACAAAATAAGTCTGTATTGCCTTTCCTTGGCGATAACTTTGATACGAGCTTTTCTGAGGCAAGTGAATGCACAGCCTTGCTTGAGATTGGACATCAGTCATGAGTGGCAAGCGGCACTGAAACTGACAGAGATGCATGAAACATTCCTCTGCATGGCTGGGAGCAATTCAATATCAAGATGCAAGGCAAAATATTAAGAAAAATTAAAAGAGAGAGAGAGAGAGAGAGAGAGAGAGAGAGAGAGAGAGAGAGAAGAGAGAGAGAGAGAGAGAGAGAGAGAGAGAGAGAGAGAGAGAGAGAGAGAGAGAGAGAGAGTACGTGTGTGTGTGTGTGTGTGTGTGTGTGTGTGTGTGTGTGTGTGTGTGCGTGTGCATGTGCGTGTGCGTGTGCGTGTGCGTGTGTGTCCTCCCCGGTCGTGTGTGCTAATCATTAACGGGCGCGTACCTGGTGACGGTTCAAGGGCAAACATCAATACTTCACTGTCACTCCGCTTGCAAACTTATCACCGCTTGGAACAACACATCGCGTCCTCTCACGGGCCAGAAGGGTCTTTGACTTTATTACGCACCTCATTTTAATTCCCTACGCTACCGGTGTGTGATTTTCCATACCTGGTTATTTTGAAAGTGTTGGAAAAATGTAATGTAAAATACGTTAATAAAAAATCCCTCTTCGCGCCAGACCCTATAAAGAGGACAGCATAGGAGAAATAGAAACATAGATACACTGCTCCTATCACACCTGAAGACGTGCCTATGTACCGCCTTCAAGCTATCTGAACGTGATCCACTAGTCTATTGCCCTCTCCTCCACCCCTTCTACTGCCACTATTTCCCACTGAACCTAAGAAAAACACTGAAATGAAGCAAGCATACATATGGAGTGGTTCTATCAAACACTAAACTAATAAGGTTTCTCATATCTGGAAAAGAGGAAATGAATAGTATAATATCGATAATTTATTTTGTATTACTTAGTGTGTGTGACGGAAGAAGAGGAAAAGAACACGAACGAGGAGAAAGAGGATGCGGAGGAGGAAGAGGAAGAGGAAGAGGAGGAGGAGGAGGAGGGGGAGGGGAGGAGGAGGAGGAGGAGGAGGAGGGAGGAGGAGGAGGAGGAAGAGATAGTAGTAGTAGTAGTTTTGCTTTTCGAACACTTAAGGACGACAGATCTCTATCCCACCCCACACCCCTTCCTCTGTCTCCCTCAGGAACACGCTCTCGCCAGACGTTATTGCCTCCCTCCTCTTTCCCTCCTCCATCCTTTCCTTCCTCTCTTCGTTCTTCCCCCACCTCCATATCTCTCTCTCTCTCTCTCTCTCTCTCTCTCTCCTCTCTCTCTCTCTCTCTCTCTCTCTCTCTCTCTCTCTCTCTCTCTCTCTCTCTCTCTCTCTCTCTCTCTCTTCGCTTTTCCCTGGTGAGTTCTCTTCTCGTATTTTTCGTCACTCTTTCTAGCCATGTTTTTTTTCCTTTTTGGGTCTTGATGTGTCTTTACCATTTCCGTTTGTTTTACGGGCCTTTGTGTTTTTCTCTTCGTGCTGTTGTTTTATTTTCCTACTCCTTCTCCATGTATTTTTCTTGTTCTTTCTGCGGTTTTAGGTTTATTTAAGGGACGAATGATGGGTGACTGGCAGAGAGAGAGAGAGAGAGAGAGAGAGAGAGAGAGAGAGAGAGAGAGAGAGAGAGAGAGAGAGAGAGAGAGAGAGAGAGAGAGAGAGAGAGAGAGAGAGAGAGAGAGAGAGAGAGAGAGAGAGAGAGAGAGAGAGAGAGAGAGAGAGAGATGTAAGAGTATGTAAGACTAGGTGTGAATGATGGGCCTGCACCATATAACACAATGAGTCTGCTGTTAAGCGTGACACGACAATGTGTATTTTTTTTCATAATTGAAGTGACAAGTGTTGCTCACTACATCTTCGCATTGCTGAGTGAGAAGGATTGTCACTAGAAAAAAAGTTTCAGCACCTGGTGTAGTAGTTTAATGGTTGTATCAACTGATGGAAAGGATAAAACGATGAAGGGGCAAGAGAGGAAGTATTTAGGATGTGTTAATAACACTGATGAACGCCGTTCCCTAAAATAGAAGTGGAACTGTTCCTCCGCTCCAATCCCATCCACAAAGAGATCTGCAACTCCCATCTCTCCCTCTTTTCCAAAAGAAATTAAAGGGAGTAGACTTCACTGCTGCTCCATTCAGTACGATTTTCATGTATCCATTTTATTTCTTGAGAATTTACCTTGAAATGTAAATCTATTTATTGCCTGCAACCATTGATTATTGATAAGCCATTATCTAAGAAACATAACTTAGAATATTGAGTTTCAAATTTTTATACGCAAATATTTTTTGTCAGTGATCGAGTTGACCAGCGTTATAGTTTGCAACAAAATGCAACCATTTTTTTTAT